>VVAS01045940.1:14307-30249 GCA_015103295.1 Ptychochromis oligacanthus
CACAGCTCACTGCCTCTTGGGGGAATTACAAGTTCCCAGAAAAAGGTTAGCATTAGACATATTGGTTGGTCGGTCGGTTGATTGACTGGCTGACTCTGATCCACTTGCCCTAAAGTAATGAAAATGACTAACTTCACAACAGCTGTGGTGTTCGTTATCTAATCAAATAAATTTTTATCAAACAGATGACCAACAGCACAGAATCTCTGAAGTTTTTAGTTAGAAAGAAGTCGCTTGGGGGTCACCCAGTGGCTGAGTAGTTGGGACATATACAACATGGTGCCAAAATACCAACAGCACCTGAGTCCAAGACATGTGCTGGATGGATCTGCTTTCTTTCCCCATATTTCTTGTCTGTCTCTGCTAATTACATTTATACATAATGCTAAAAATATTTGTTGTTTTAGGTCAGTAGTCGCATCGTCACAGCAAGTCAACAAAAACCCTCAAAGACTGTAACGGCTCGTATCACCGCGCGCCATGAGGTCGGTAAGGCGGCACGCAGCAGCCTGCAGGTGATGGGAGTGGCTCCGCCCATGAGTTCTGTGATAGTGGAACGGCATCATCCTGTTACACAGGTATGGGACACAGTGCATCACTGCTGTTCCTTTATGAATCAGGTGCAGTCATAAAGTTCTGGATCTCTGCACATAAAAAACATGATTTCAGTTTGGCCAGTCACCGTTTCAAGATCATTTTCTTGCGTATCTTTGGACCACTTCCAGTGTGGCTGTTACTTGTAGACCAGCCCCTCAAATTCCCATTGTGTACTCTTGCACTTGAAAATCCCTGCACTTAATATTGAATCTTTGGATACTGGAAGAAGTTGCAGGGAGGCAAATCTGCATTTTCAAGTTCAGGTTGTTTCACCTGAAAGGTCTGTCTCACTCATCAGAAACTTATAGCTGATGTCCGCATTGATAGTCTTGACACTCGAGTGCCTTTCAGAGCACTGGAGTTTTTCACTGGAAACTGCAGTTTGGTCTCTGAGTTGTAGCTGAAGACCAAGCTTTCATTACCAGTAACAATCCTAAGTCCTGTGAGCTTGAAACAAAAGTTGATGTTTCTCCAATTTTTAGATCAGTGGTGAAATCTCAGTTCCCAGTGCAAGTGGTCATAATGGGACTGGAAAAAAAAATCAGCAATGGTGGAAGCAGTCCAGAGGTGTATGAAAAGATGACTTTGAAGTGAAGATAGGCCAAATTTAAAATGGGTATAGTGTTTGATTTTTATTATTTATTTATTTTTTTTTAATGAGCGAAATCACGTAACTTTACAAGCATTCCTTGTATTATTTTATGCATTCACCTTTGGTCATGTGAAGCGGAAAAACAATTTATATATTTTCTGCTTTCTTTTAGCTCACCATTGGGCAAGCCACAGCTGCTAAGTTTCCTCGCTCCTCCCAACAGGGCCACACATACACTGCAGGCAGAGCCTCCTCCAGAACGCACAGCAGCTCCTGTCATGTACACTCAATCAAAGTAGTTGACTGATCACATGCACATATCTGCACAAAGGTGTTCCTCACCTAGTCTAGATTTAAGATTTAACACCAGCTATGCAACAGTCCTAATTGTTGGAATTTGTTACATTGATATGAAGGCCATTTTATATTTTTTAAATTTCTCTCAACTTTTAATTGTGAATGTGTTTCGAACCGCCCATTAATGTTTTTAATGGCTACAGACTGGAGTTTAGAGAATTCCAAAATGAACATTTATTACTTTGCTTAAAATTATGCACAGTGCACTGTAAGGCGACCATCCAATACCGCATGTTGTTTACTTGACTAAACCAAAGCCATATGCTAATGATCTGACGTACAACGTTATTTTTAAAATAAATTATTTTACTGGGAAATTCCTGTACAGATGATTTGTTGACAGTGATGCAAACAGTCTTTTATTTCTTTTATTTCTATTGCCGCGCTCATCCTCATGAAATGTTGCATCTTTTACTGCTGGCATGCTCTGCCTCCAGCCGAATCTTATCTGAAAGACAGACATTTGATGTAGTGGAACTGTGGCCCACACAGCATGGCCATATGTTTATATATTTATCAGTATATTTGTTAAATGTAATTTCAGCTGAATGTACCTGCAGCTTTTGTGTTCCCTATGCAGATGAGACCCTGGTAGAGGTCTTTAGCAGGGGCCTTCAGGGCCAGTTCCTCTCCATGGAGCCAGATCAGCAGCATTCTGTTCCCATGCTCTTGATAGCTGTGCTGACCTGTAGGCAAACGCACAACACTGTACAGTCAGGAAAACAATTCAACCTGCAAAAAATAACCTAAAGATTCCCAATTGCATCTTGGAAAATAAGTTTTAAAAACTGAGAAGCCTTTTAAAAAAAATAAAGTTGCACTAGGATATTATTTTTCCAGCCAGGATTTCAGGATTTGAGTTAATGTGTTAAAATCAAGAAGTTAAGTTATTTTTTCCAGAGAGTTGCCAAATGCACAGCAGAAACCTGTTCTGTCTGTGTGTGAGTTGTACCTGTCCACTGCTCCTCGATGGCAGACACTTGCTCCTGAGTAAAGCCCCAGTGTTGTGCCAGTTTTTTCCAGTCTCCTGGTTTCAGGAGTTTGTATGCCAGGCGCCAGGCCATCGAATAGAGCTCCTTGGTCTCATTGCGGCGGTCAAATTTGAACGTTAGTGCATGCTCGGTGCGAACAATCTCATTAAGCTCAGGGTTAGCCTGAAAGGGCAATTAAATCATGTCAGCAGACTGATAAAGGCCATGGGCTCCAGAGAACAGAGGGACGTAGGAAGGAAATTTGGGCAAGACACTAACACACATGATTAGCAATATAAATGTCAGACTTAAACATTTTGAAAATCAATAATGGAAGAGAAACAGGCAAATCCTTAATTAAACTGAAGATAAATTGGCTGTCAGATGTTTCTGGGCTCTGAATAATTTTTTACAGTGGATGCTTTAGTAGTGTTAGAGGGGTTTCAACTAATCAAGGATGTGATATTGGGATATTGAATCATTTGTAATGAAAGTAATTGTTGATTTCAAAACATCAAGAATGGATTATACTCATGAAAGTTACAAGTATCATTTGATTATCCCTCACCTTTTTCCGGTCATAGTATCGTTCTGCTTTGATGATCATGTCCACTATGTTCACCTCATCAGCTCTGGCTGCAACACCCAGAGCAGTCTTACCCTGCTACTCCGAATCAAGCAAGCACAATGAAATACACAAATTAAATTAAAATTTTAAGATACCACATTTAGTTTGATTTTTCTTACATTTTCAGTATGTCATGCTGCTTCAAAGGCTTACATTAATTATAGTTTTTTGCCCTTTGGATAGGATTAGTATATAGTGTAATTTCATTAATATGACAAATACATTAAAATAGAATCTATGTAAATTATTACCCGGTCCTGGATCGTTAGATCAGGCCCAGCTTTAAGAAGCATTTCCACAACCTCAGCGTTGGCAGTCTCAGCAACAAAGTGCATAGCTGTCTGGGATCTCTAACAGTTAAAAGCAAGGGACAACATAACACAATGCAGGAAATATTTTGTTTATATTATGTTCACTGATGCTTTATTTTGCTGTCTTAGGAGGGAGCTTGTACCTTATCTGTGGCATTGATGTTGCAGCCAGCCTCTAATAGGTAATAGATAACAGGGATGTGACTGTTCTTCACTGCCAGGTGGAGAGGTGTTTCTAGATGCTGAGAGCAATAATGTTATGCTACATAAAAGTTAGATTAGTCTACTGCTGCCTCCTGTCTACTTGTTTGCTTACCTGATTTTGAAAGTCTGTATGGGTATTGTATTGTAAGAGAACTTGAACAAGAGCTGCATCTCCTCTTTCTGCAACTGGATGGAGAGCACTGCATTTGGCCTACAAAGAGAAGGAGTTCAACTGCACAGTATCTATATTTAAAAATAATTTTATTTGTGACATATTTTGCAGAATTAATCCTGTAATACGTATGATTAAAAGCAGGAGAGTAGATTTAATTGTTTGAGTCTGTATAGTGCCAACAAATGCCACCTAATGGTTAAATAAATTATAAACCAGTACAAAAATTTGTTACCAAACAAAAACAACTATTCTTTGATCATGTTACAAACAGATTAAATATTTGATGTATTTTTTCTTGCATGGCCTCCTCTAAATCTGCACCAGTTCATTGATACTTTGAGAACCCTTGGTATACTGTCTTAATATACCACTGTGAGTACGTTGGGGTCACAGCCAGCATCCAGCAGGACCTGAGCACATTCTTCCTGACCATTTTCTGCAGCCTGGTACAAAGCAGTCTCACCACCCTGCAACACAGAACATCCATCAGCAAAATATAGCAGTGGTGCTGTTTAGAAGAAATAGAAAATTCTTCTAAGGTAAACAACATTTTTGTTAACAAATTATTTAACAACCATTATTTATAACCAACTAGAATTTGGAATGCAACCAAAATTTCTTTACATTGAAGGAATTTTAACATGGACCAGTCAGCAAATGATCTTAAATTGGTTTTGGCAGATTTTTCTGGGGTAACGTTTCAAATTATGTTGTCTTGATGTAATCCATCATTAAGTTAAATCCATCCCAGACAAACCACCAGTTTTATCAAGTACAATTTTACCTGTTACCTGCCAAATCAATCCAGAAAACAAATTGTGCCGTTATAGTAACCAGTACGAATTTGATTCATCTCAGCTGATCCCAAGTGGAGCCAACACCCAGTAGTGGATTAGCCACTGAGCTCACACTGTCACAAACCAAACCATGATAGAGAGGATGTTTGCACTTATTGTCTACCATATTGACTTCATCCCGAGTATCAAAGCTCTGCAGCAGCAGCTGGACAACATCCAAATGGCCGTTCCTGGCAGCTAAGTGCAGGGGCGTGTCCCCTCTCTGGCAGAAGGGAGGGAGGGAAACAGCTTGCATCAAAGAGTATTTGACTTTGAGCTTTCTTGCAGGTGTGACACTGAAATGTGCACTGAGACACATGAGCATAAACACCCATATACTCTAGATGCAGCAAAATCACACATGTAAGTCCTTACACACACCTTGTTGGGCTTCATGGTAGCCATTTTGTATGGCTCCATCAGCACCTGTAACATTTTAAGACACCCATGTTCTGCTGCCAATGCAAATGCCCGGTGTCCTGACTGAAATACAAGAAATGAGGCACAGGTAGCCACATGTAGTCTATGCACTTAAGAAGAAAATGAAATTTGCGATTGAACATTTTGTGTCAGGTGGATACCAGGTCATCTTTGTCAAGTTCTTTCATCTGCAGGTCATTAACAATATATTCTACAATTTCAGTGTGGTTGTTGATGGCAGCACAGTGCAAAATGTTCAGTCCTTCCTGAGGTAGAAAAAAAAACATTTTCATTTAAATTGAACAGGGTGTATTTTAACAAGTTGTAATGCACAAGAAATTCAACTTAAATTGTATTTGAAATTAAAGGGTTATAGTATATATTAAAAAAAAAAGCAAAGGCGTGTCTGAAATTTCTAACAAGATGAAAATTTGTTATGACATAATACAGCAGGCGACTTGTGGCATAATTTCCTGAAATTTACCGTGCAATTTTTCTGAACTTAGGGTGTAATTTTCAGTTCCTAGATACTTACAGGTTGGGTACAGAAGAACAAGGGGGTTAACAACTGGATCTTTTAAAGAAGAAACAAATTATACCCTACATAAATTTAAGTCAGCCCTGCGACAGACTGACTAAGATTTATATCTCCTTTCTTTTAAAATACTCTGAAGTTACTGACTACTTCCTTACTGAATTCTTGCAGTGTAATGTCTTCTTTGTTCCTTTAATACCTCCAATTGTTACTTCCTTGTTCTACTGTACCTGCCGGTAAGTAAAATCCAAGGTAGAGAAATTAATAAAATGCCTGAAGAGGAACAAACAAAACAAAAAAGGACCAATTTCTCAATATTACGGTTTTTGCATCTCTGTCAGTTCGTGAGAAACAATAGCAAAACTCTTCCTTCTACTTCACCTCGTTCTCAGCCTTCTGTTCTGCACCAGCCTGCACTAATAATTTCAGGATGTCCAAACTGCCAAACCAGGCAGCCAAATGAATGGGTGCCACACCGTACTGTCAGACACAGAACACAAAATGGTAGGAGCTGACTTAGAGACATTACATAACATACTGTCTGTGGTTCAAGTCCTCACATCCAAGCATCTTAAAATCCTCCCACCTTGTCCTTTTGGTCCACTTTGACCCTTCGTTGTAGCAGAAGCTTAACAGCTTCTATGTTTGTGCCAGCTACTGCAAAGTGAAGGGCAGTCCTATTATGCTGAGGAAGACAAAATAATCAACATATTATCCATTTAACAAAAGTTTATCATATCCACAGGTCTGTTTGGTGTGCACAGATGCAGATGGTTTTTAGACCCACCACATTCTTTACATTGGCGTTTAGCCCTTTTCCAAGATCTGTCATGGTCTCCACATCATTCCTCTTAGCTGCTTCAATAAACTGCTTCTCAGCCTCAAGCACTATACAACACAGTAGACAAGAAGGTTTTATACATGGCTTTTTTCATACATCCAGGATCTGCTGGGCAATAATTATGTTAATACACAGTACATAACAGGATTATGTCAAAAAATACAGTAAGGTGAACTGAGATGTGTAAGATTTCCATGACTTATACCTAAACACACACCCATACAGTAAATATACTGCATACAGTATGCACAGTAAATACAGTGTTTTCCTTTGAAAGAAACGGTCATGCTTCACCACAGTGATAAACATCATTAACTCAAGGGCTCAGTTCTTAAGAAACCTAGTTTAAAATTTGGCAACATTAATTTCTGCGCTTTTTCTGTTGTATAAAGCCATAACCGATGTATTTTAGTTTTTTCACCTTTTCTCTCTTTGTCATTGACTGCTCTTGCATACTCACACATCTCTACATCATCAAAACTGTTGTCCGTCTCTTTGTCCGGATGCTTGTTGAGAACAAAGTCAGTAAATCCCCTCACAGTCTCTGGTCTTATCCACTTTCGAGGGTCCAGATTCTCTTTCTTAGGAGAATGCTTCCCTATCATTCTCTTCAAAGCCAAAGCTTTCCTTTCCATTTGGAAGCTCTTGCAACAAAGCCAAGTTGGTGTAATAAACACAACAGTCTACACTTTGAAAAGAGTCTAACCAAACACCTGAGGAAAAAGACCTCACACCCGTAAAGAAACCCAGTGTTATCCAGTTTCACAAAGTTTCTGATCTTCATACAGCCACAAGCAAGCGCTGAAATGGAAGTGTACTCCTTATGTTAGCGCTGCAGGGCTGATCCTTATTTACTTTACCAGCTCACACCCTTGAGCTCCCCGGTGATAGTAGCAGGTTTATTTAACATGACATATTTCACATTGACTTGACTAGTCAGTGGCACAAATATGATTGTATTTATTTATCATGGCTTGAGTAACATGAGGATCTTACACCAAGAAACAGCTAACTTAAATTTCTATTAACACAGTGCAGGGCTTACAAACGATTAACAAAGGGCTCCAGTAGTAGCAATTGTTTGTCTAAGGAAACGTTCTTTTTCAGTGATGAGTCACATTTACACAACCTGAAGCAGTACAGTTTCGTGACTGGCAGTAAGAAATTGTTTTTCTCGGTACTTTAAACTAGTTGGAGCTTGGATACTGTTCTGGTTTTTTGAGAATTAATTGGTATTAAGTGTAAAAACATCACCAAAAGTGAGATTTTAGCAGAATAATTTATTGCAACAATTTATATGACAGAAGAATTTTCTTATCTTCATTATAAAGACATAAAATATAATTAACATTGACACAAAAATACAAATGTAACAATATCATATTAAAATAACTTGATGACTATAAATTAAAAAATATCCTGATCATTAAAAAATATTATTAGACTTGCTTTCATCTTTCATTTGTATATTGCTTAGAACAGACAAGATGTGTTAGGACCAGTGCTTAGCTTCTTGTATTCTTATGTGCAATCTTAATAACAAGCTTTGTGTGCAGTGATTGTGAGGATGGTTTGAGGATTAATAAAACCTGTGCAGTGAAACCAAGGGAATAAAAGAGCTGCAAAACATCCTCAGTTTGTCCACGTTATGCCGGACATTGGCCATAGATGATTGTCACCTGAAGAACTTGTCTATGGTGTTGCAAGGACCGAGGTTTTTAGCCTTTTTAGACAGAGGAGAGGAAGGCGTGTCCCGTCTAAATAAGGGAATGAACACACACACAAAAATAAAAGCAAACCTTTTTTTACATAAATTAAAATTCAATGCTATTTTACCCACACTACATGGAATAAGAGACCATGCATCAGGATTTTCTGAAGCAATCTATAAACTAGCCATCTCACCTTTTGCTTTTGCCTTTACTTGCTTGCTTTGGCAGAAGATGTCTTCTGTCTACAAACAGAAACAGACACTTATTGACATAGACAGAAAAAAAAAAAATATCCATTGCTATCGCTTCTCTGACATAAAAATGACACCCATTGAGGAGGTCCACAATTGCACCACCAGGGACATAAAGAGTTCAATTTCTGAGGCAGGCTTGTTTAAGAGGAAACCAGGGTGCAGTTCATTGTAGGAAATGAATAGGTGAGAAAGTGATTTAGCAATTTCCAAGACCAGGGCAAAGGGAGCCCCATGGGGTGAAATGAGGTGTCTTTTCTCGGTCTGAATCAATACAAACATCTCACACAATGTCACTGACAGTAAATAACAGGTCATAGGCCACTGAAGCCTTCCCAAATACACATTCCTTGTGTTAACTCTGCTGTCACACAGCCACAGCTTACAGACTTTGCTAACAGGATCACAACTGTCATCAGCAGAGAAAGATAGAGACTCTGACTTCAGATCAATGCAGGAACAATCATATACCTGGAGCTCCAGAGTACAAAAAAATAAACATTTATAATTAGAGATTAAAATCACTTGTTGTGTAATAAAAATGTATCAAATGGCAGTATGAAAGGAGTCTGTGATAGTGATCCATCTTGTTTCCACTGCCCTCAAGTGGCCAAAGCATTTAGTTATTGCATGTGTAATGATGAAAGCCAACGAAAAACAAAAGCAAAGAATGGGGTTCCTGCTGAACACTTTCATTTAATACACATGCTTACCTGTGGTCTTGCTATTTTTAACTGGAGATGGATTTATGGAGGATGATGTCTGTCTCCCCAGCTCATGTAAGACCTCCTGGTTCAGGCAGAGGTCAATGTGGTGGTTGAAGACAGCGAGGTCGTCAGTCTCCTGGGTCAGCTGACATACTGGGCAGACGAAGGAGGGACCTTTACCATTAGATGGCTGAGGCTCTTTTGAGGTCACAGTTTTGTTGTCGCCTTTAATCAGCGAAAACGTTTGAACAGAATCCGGCCTTCCTTTCTGAGGATTAACTTTTGACTTCTCTTCGGCCTCACGCTCCCTCCTCCATTTGCCCACTGCTTCACATTCTTCATAGTCACTCTTTAGATCCAACTCTGACTCTGTGTCTGACGCTGTGCCTTGGTTTATTTTTCTAGAGGCATCACGAAGACACTGGTCTATATGCTTGTTGAAGACATTCAGATCAGTGGTTTCCACCTGTGTGAAGCACACCGGACATGTGAGGGTTTCTGATGTTGTCCCTGCACAGGCTGATGTGGATGCATGCAACTGTACAGGAGAGAGATTTTCTGAGAGATCAGGGGCTGAACAGTTATTCTTGTTTGCGTTTGTCGAAATCCCTGCATTAGTAATCACTGAAACGTTTTCCCCATTCCCCTCATTTTGTGTGGTTGTATTTGCTGCCTGGAGTTGCAGTCTTCTGACATGAGCCCTTTGAAAGAAAGACTGTTGGGTTCCCAGACTAGCCTGGCTCCCCTCTAACTGCCTCTGCTTACTCCGCCAAGGAGCATCCTCTTGTCTCTGGTGTTTCTGTTCCACTGGAGGGCACACAAGTGTTGAGGTTTGGAAGGAGCAATCGGAGAGATGCTCATCCCCCAGTTTTTGATGCATCCCTTGGGACAAGCTACTACAGTCTGTCTTGCCGGTCTGAAGAAAGCCAATGATGCTTTTCTGCAGGGGCTTTTTATCATCCAAACTGACAAAGGCAGAAATTCGAACACCTACAAGCACAAAAACAAATTATCTGGAGAAAACTTCAAAATGAATGCCAGCTGTGCTATTATTTCCACATGAAGCTTGTCACACATCATTTAGGTTTATTTCAAGCTAGTTATATTAATTGATATGTCAGTTATATTGTTATATCTAATTACCCATGAGCCTCAGTCTGAGTGGCTGAGGGCTTTCATTTTCTATTTCCGTTTTCAGTAGGTCCTTAGCAACAGCAAAGATCTCATCCACTGTAGCAACAGCATACGGCAGCGTCATTGCCCTGGTTTTCACCTCAAAGTTCACGTTCTTAAGCTTCAGTGTTACCGTTTTGCCCTTCATGAAGACAAAAAAAAATCCTCCTTTGAATTCATATCAGGAAAATAGTCTAGACCATGTCAGTCCGCGTTCTTACAGCTTTCTAATTACCAAGATAATTAATGGTACCAAACAGAAGGGCTGTACAAAGGAAAGAGATGGAAATCTGTATAATCATATCAGTGATTGATTTCAGAATGCATTTTGTGAGTTTTTATAGTAATGTGATCATCTCTCAGAGATACTTTCAAGGCTGATTGTAGCCCCTTCTGTCTCTTTAATGGCCTTCCATTTCCTGCAGCTATCAAAGCCACATTGGGACCCAGGTAGGGGGGTAATGGTTGTGCCGAGCCATCCAGTCCTTACTCTATCGATTCAAAAGGAAATGGACAAGTTACAGTAATTGTATGAGATTCTGTTTGGAGAGACAGTAAATCTAGGAAGGTGAAGTATAAGAATTGTGTCTTAGGAGGGTGCTGAGCCACCATATACTGGCAAAATAGCTTCTTCAAGTTTCTGAACATCCAATGGAGCGATGGAGCATCATTCTTCCAAAAGATATTCCCTTTGCCATTTTAATGATGGTGATGGCAAGGGCCAAAATCTGTAGGTATTACCTGGACTGAGATGTGGTGACTGCAAAGGCCTCAGCACATGATTTACATAATTTTTATACTCATCATGGATGGGGCACTGTCATCCGGAAAGGGGACGACAGGGCGTGACAGAGTTGCCAGTTCACTGTAACGCAGGGGTCGAAGATTCAGGTTTTCCTTGAGCTGATCGTTTAAAGTTGATGTGAGCAATAAAGGTAGCCAAAAAACTGTTTAAGACAACTTTCTTGTATAGACCATAAGAACAAGTATGGGTTTAAAGGTTAGGACAACAATGATCAATACCTTCAGCCCTTCTTTCTTCAAGTCTTCTGCTAGGTCTTCACAGAGCTCCCTGCAGAAAGACAACTGCTCCTCAGCTTTACTCAGTTCTTTAAATGTCCTGTAAATATTAAGAGTAGAACAGAGAGGAAATTAGGAGAGAGTCAAAAGAAGAAAACAATTAAAAATACTGTGATCTATTATTCCTTATTAAAAACAAACCTCTCTGTGCTCATGCTTTTTCTTTCTTCATGCCTGTGTGACAGCAGAGACAGTCAACTTTATCTCCTTTTTCTGGACTATACTTTTTTTTTTCAATCAGTTGTACATTAATTTTATAAAACAAACAGACAATACCTGGGTATATATGTGGATCCCAGACCCAGAGAAACCTCCAAGAAATGATGCCAAGCTGTCTCTGAGAACAACAAAGACAGCAACGCCATCTGCTGGCCAAGATGTGAACAGTTACTGATACCCAACGCGTTCAGCATCTTCTCACTCACCTTTCCTATGCCGCAAATCTGAAAGAGCACATAAACACATTTTTAACATTTTAAACATGTTTCATAGTGTCTTAGTTATTACTCTTGCAGAGGCTGAAACTACACACTGACTGTACATCAGTGTTATAGACTGATGCATCTTTTAGAATAGATAATAGCATCATATCGGCTTGCAAAGACACAAATGTGACAACTATAAAGTTTAACTTTGTTCTATCATCAAGTTAAGCTACAGACTATGACTTAACTATGACTACTACAACAATTTATTTAAAAATATTTGCACTGTTTCAGCAAAAAAAAAACAACAACTCACATTTCCATACTAAAGATTTCACTCACATAGGCAAGCAACAAGCTCAGCTCTGTTAATGCTTTAATTTGGGTACTGTACTTTGCGAACTGGAAGATTCTGGATGAAGTCCATCACTGCCTCTCTGGTGGATGGGAGTCTGTATTGCCCATTGGGTTTGTTCTTGTCGCTGCACACCTTAGCCAACATCATATTTGGAGCAATTCCTACAAGATTGGGAAGTATCACTGAATAAATCTTTTTTTTTTTTTTTGAATGATTGGTAAAACATGCATAATAATGATTATAATTCCCAAAATATGCCAGACAGACTTGTCAGACTTCTGTTATATTGTATTCATATTGTTATATTGTACATCACTCTGATACAATTAGAATGAGAGTTTTTTTTACTATTAATATCAGAGTGGTTTCACTCTTACCTGCACTGGCAGTCAGCATCGTCTTCTGCTCAATGCGGAAGCGCATCTCTCTGACAGCCTCTTCAACAGATGTCCCAAACACCTCAAAATCATCTCCAGCAGCACACACACCTTTGGGGCCCGTCGAGCTGGGAGAGGAGCCCGGGCTGTCCTCAAACAGTACTGGGGAGAGGTCTTTCACTTCTGTCACAGCTTCCTGGGGAGGCTCAGTCTCTGTCTCATCTTTTAAAAAAAGAAATGATTTCACACAAGGATCAATTGGATTCCTGCTCTTTAAAGTTAATCTTACAACATACTTTTCAGTTTCAGATATGAAAAAAAAAAATTCCTGCCTGCGGCGATGCTCCTGGCACGGAAGTGATGCGTACGTGCTGACTCTGGCCAGTGCTGCCTCTGTTCCAGGTGGTCTGTAAAATCTAGATAAGCTTCATCCAGACTCATTGGCTGAAAGTGTGGGTCATAGTCTGCAAAAATCTCCCGGACCTAACAGAAAGACAAACTGGTGATGAGCACCTGTTGAGCAAGAAGCCACTGAAAGGGTGCACATCATTTGCTTGTGTGTCTGTGTTTTGGCATTGTTCTTACCTCATCACTCACAGCCCTGTATTTATCAAAGTTAGGTGGAACAATGACTAAGTTGGGGCAGAGTTTCTTTGCAATGAAGCCGGGCATGGCAGCTCGAACCCCATATTTCCTGGCATGATAGTTAGATGTCGACTGTGAATGAAAGGAGGAATTATAAATGAAACAATGAGAGGAGGTGTTTTGGATTTCACACCAAAACTCTATCTTAACTTTTTTTAAATGGCCACGATTTCATGTGGTTTACATTTTAAGTAAACTTTTAATATCCCATTTCTTCACAAGCTGTGATTTAGAGTATTGTAATACTATATGATATAATTCTGCACTCTATGACTGGTAACCCAGTACAGCAACTTATAACAAGTTAATTAATGTGAGCTTACTCAGGATGGTCAGTATCTGTTGCACCATCACCCTGAGTTTGTCCATTAGTCAGATAACATTTTAACCCACCAGCATACTCATGGATCCCACAGCCATGGGCTTGTCCTTCAGCTCAGGACAGTCTCTCATTTCAACAGCAGCGTAGAAAGCGTCCATGTCTACATGTACAATCACACGGCTTAGATCACGACTCTTCTCCAGCACCGAGGCCACCTTTTCCACCTACACAGAGAGATTGGATGAAATGAAAAGTAACCAGTTGCTTTAAGCTCACCTGATTTATCTCTGTCTGTATCTGGGTCACCTCTAAAAAGAAACCAAAGTCAGGGGCCATAACATTACCTGAGCCTGCGCTTTCTCTAAGTGTTGTTCTGTGATCTGTGCCTTTTGTAGCATCATTTTCTCAATGCGCTGGTTCACCTGCTGATCTCTCTTCATCTCATTCTCGTAAAACTTAGATCCCTGCAAGGGAAGGACAAGGACAATGAAGAGTTATAACGATTCTGTATCACAGCTTTAATGAAAAGCCACTGCGGCACATTTATTTTTAGGACTGTATGTCATTACACAGAGGACAGTGGGCACAAAAGGGAATGGGACAGAATCTACAAAAGTGGATGTCAGCTCCTATTGTCCACAGCAATGATTTGTACTTTGCTTTGGTTAAGGTGAGATTTGACAAAGTAAACATGCACTGGTCAATTTTGAGATTTTTGTCCCCACAACATGTCCTGTTTTAGACAACAGTGGCAAGAAATTGTTCACATACACATGGAAGTTTTTATTGTACTGCAGGTTGAAGCATATTTAATGAGATAATGCCTCATATGCATATTTCAAAATAACATTTCAGAACATTTTTTTTTACAAAAAAAAATTATCATTTTAATGTAAGTAACCGACTGTGGCAGTTTTATGGTGATATCTTCCAGTTAATATTGTTGATTGTAAACAGATGTTTCCAATAAAAAAAAAATAATCTAATATTGCACCACATACTTTTAAAAAAAAGCCATGTTTTCCCACTTCATTTGTATACACCAAAATTTCCAGTTTTGCTTTTATCTACTTTATGGAGGTTTTTACTTATGGGTTTGTTCATACACTGCATAACTCATACCCTGATTTATATAACATTTGATTCCTAATGGTAATTTTTAAATCTTTCTTCTCAATTAAGTAATGATTTTAAAAAAAAAAGTGATATCCAAAACACTCTCTAAAATCTCCTACTCTGTTAATAAATTATTCACATTTATATTCTGGAAATTTATTCAAATCAGTGAATATTTTTGCACATTTAAACATACATTTTCAGAAAACTGGTAATACAAAAAAAAAAACAAAAAAAACATTGTTTCAGCGTAAGGAATCAACTGGGATTATAGTTATATCTATTATATATTACATTAGGAGTTACAACTTCTGCCCTATTCACCTGTCTTGCGTTAAAATCGTCCCTGGTTACCCAGGTAAGTCATTTACATCCTCTCAGGGACAATTTGTGTAGATGAGCAGCGTGTTTGTGTGGAGGATCTATAGTGCTTCACACACTTTGAGTTGTGAGTACCTACCTTGGATGTCTCCATGATGATCTTGTTGATCTTGTCTCTGTCAAGACCCTCCATGCCGGCTTTGTTGTCATTGAGGGCCATTCTGGAGAGGAAGCCCTCTTCTTTCGTGGATGCAACCCCATTCTCCATCCTACCGCTTTACTTAGTGAGAGCCCAGTCCAGTTTGTAACGACGTCGACTCTGAAGTTTACAAGTCTAAGAAGCCAAAACTGTACATCCCTGCACACGTGCGCCTTTTCGGTTTGGATTAACGTGTGTTTCCAAGTAAAAACTAACAACCACACTGACTATCAGCCAAGGAGCTGTCTAACGTATAGTCTAACGTACATGTCCCTACATGTTTTATAAACAGCGAGTTTTGGCGGCACTTCCGCGTACATACGTCATCAGCCAGTCAAGAGCATGCGCGTCATTTCAGGCTATATTTTCATACTATGTTTACCTTCCCTTCAAAGTTTCACTAACACTCAAACAATACAGAGCCATCTTATATAATATGAAAAACAAGAAGAGATGTTAAGACCCTTACCTTGTTGAATGAATATAATTTGCTATGTATACGATACCCCGGCATTATTAAATATAAATGTAACTGATTTTGTTGAATAATGTCTTTATTTAGTGCTCTGGTCAGCCATTTGGTAGAGCACATTTTGAGTCCCTGTATTTTTCTAAAACATGCAGAGAAGTTAACTCAACCTGACTGAGCCATCTCTACCAATTGGTTTTGGTCCGTTATTCTCAAGAAATCCACTGGATGTCGCTCTGTCTTTAAGTGGCAGACCTTTTCAATTAGCTTCCTCACAGGAGCTAGACTAGACTTTGTTTGGTGAACGTTTCAAAGGTTTT
>VVAS01045951.1:1720-12392 GCA_015103295.1 Ptychochromis oligacanthus
TTAAGAAGAATAACCTTCTTTAAAAAGATTGATTCTGTAAAAGAAGCAATTCAGTGATAGTTTTCAGTAATTCTAGCAAAAGGAGCTAATTTGGCATACTTGAAACACTCCCTACGTTGGCTCTAATCAGTGTCACCTAATCACAAACCACTGATTGCAATTTTTTTCACTTTAAAGATGAAAAAATGTTAGTATGTACTTAATTTTTCTGTATGACATATATGCAGCTTCTGCTGTCTGTGATGATTTAGGGTGCCCTGTCATCTGCAATTGTTGGTGGTTGTTGGTCCACTGTGTTTTATCAAGTCCAAAGTCAGCACAGCTTTTAGAGCACTTCATGCTTCCATCTGCTGACAAGCTTTATGGAGATGCTGATTTCCTTTTCCAGCAGGGCTTAGCACCTGCTCACACTGCCAAAACTACTACCAAATGGTTTGCTGACCATGTTAGTACTGTGCTTGATTGGCCAGCCAACTCGCCTGAGCTGAACCACATAGAGAATCTATGGGGCATTGTCAAGAGGAAGATGAGAAACACCCAACACAAAAATACAGACGAGCTGAAGGCCGCTATCAAAGCAACCTGGGCTTCAGTAACACCTCAGCAGTGAAACAAACAGATGGAGGCACATAGTAGAGGAATAAAGGATTGAGTGTATAAATGAACATACATTTCAGAAGTTTGACATCTGTGTTGTAAATCCTTTATTGACTGATCTGAAGGTCTGGTAATTTGAGATACTGGATTTTCATGAGCTAAAGCATAGTCATCATAGCAACTGTCAAAATAAAAAAGGTTGAAATATTTCACTTTACATGTAAAGAATATAGAATATATGAAATTTTGCCTTTTGAATTAAATTACAAAACAAAATGAACTTTTTCATAATATTCCTCTTTTTTAAAAAATGATGGTATTAATTACAATGTTGCCAGGACTATATGAGAACCTCCACACTAAGATTTTGCACCTACTTTTCCATTGGGTAGGTTGGGCATTGCATGTCTTCATTCTATTGACAGCAAACATTTTTTCTTCTTTTACATCTGCAGTTTGTCTGTTTAGCATCCAGGTGTAATCACTGCTTCACCTTATAAAACTAGCCTGGAAGACTCAATAGAGATTCAGGCCTTAGCCCTGAAATCCATAAATGTGTATAAGGTTATGCATTGATCGATAATTATAAGTTCCATGTTATTAAACAATTACCAGCCATGACAGCGTGGGTGAAATTGCATTCCTCTTTGTTTATATATCTGTCTCTTGGTATATATGTCTTCATAGCAAAATATGATCCTGCAAACACAGACTGTAGTATAGTATAAGTATAAAGGTGTTATTGAGTACCTTGGAATGTGTTTGTCTTTGACAGATTTTCTCAGTGCAGTAACTGCACAACCATGCAAGATGCAGTCATCAAGACTTTACAGCTGTGTAGTTATAATCCAAGTAAAGATCAAATCAAAGAAGGGTGCAGTCTGACTCAGGGGCCCAGGGGCCATTTGTCCCTCTTTCGCACAGTCTTTGCATTTTTTTATATACCTGTAACTCCCCATGTGAATTATCAGATTGTCAGGTAATGTGGAGTGAAGGTGGCAAAGAGGACTCAAACTAAAAACACAGAGCCAGACAAGGTGATACACAAAAATGTGACACAGCAAGTAAAAAACCCAGCTAAAGTCCAAAATTTTCTTTTTAATTGTTTTATGTTTCCTAAAATTTCAAACTTCTAGATTAACAAGCAAAAAACAAAACAAAAAAAACAGACAGATTTTATTCATCCATCTTTGTTTATTTTCTATTAATTTCTAACTTGAAGATGTGAGACTGTGTCTGTTCTTTGAATTACTGTGGTTTAGTAATGAAGCAAACAGATAAATACTTACTTGTTGCACATCCATAAATGCTTAAACTTCTGACAAAAACTCCACTAGGTTTACAAGAAACCTTGTATATCTGTCTCTTGATATATACGTCTTCATAGTAAAATATGTGTTGAAGGAATATATATAGATCACAACTGACACACGTTATTGCCAGAGGCTAAAGACAGAAAAGTCGCCAGCATCACTTAATTGGAAAAAGGCAAAATATCAGGAAAACACAAAATCCAAAGTATTAAACTAAACAGTGCATAAGGACACAAACAAAACAGGAATTCAGTAACAGAGAGAACCAAGAAACATAGGGACCATAAACAGATATCTTGACAGAAGAGAAAGGGAAAGACAGGAATATATGTACACAGTGGATTGATAAATAACTAGACCCATGTGGGAGCAGGGCACAAGTGGCAATAATTAACCACAGATGAAAATAATGAGGGTTGGGCAGATAATCACAAGGGAGAAAACCAAAAAAGGAAAGCACAGAAGACACACAAGGAAAGAGCCAAGAACCTGGAACCATGACACAAATAAATCAGATGTCCAACGAATTGCGCATTCAGGAACCTTTGTCTTAATAGAATGCAAAAATTTCCAAAAGGATAATAACAGACAAAATTAAGTAACTTATGTTTATTTTTAAGTTTATATTTATTAAAGCACCTATACAGAGTAAATCTGTATAGTTATTGGACTACATTTAACTAAATTATGTCTCTTTTCTGATGTCCAGGGCAAGCTTTACATAGTGCTTGTTTAATAATATGTACTTCCACACATAATACACAGAGAAATAAAATACCAAATAAACTACCAGGATGAAACTACCTAATTCTGTCAGTGCTTCAATCCTATCATTTCATTTAAAATGCATTGTATCATTCCCAGTTATAATGGGATATAAAGCAACAAAATGTCAGTAAACTTTTTTATGCTTCATTTCACTTCACTCTGGAATTAAGCCCTTCACTGGTGCTGTAAATGGTAATAGTCTTGCTTTTGTTGTTTCAAACTGGTCACTCTCTATACTTGCTTTCCCTTGTGACATGAATCTTTTGGGGAGCTACGATGCCAGTAATTTCATAATTGTATTCATCATTATGTTTTCATCATTATGTACATTGAAAAATAAGGGAAGGAAAACCACCTAAAAATGCATATATCAGCAAGCTCCCAAAGATTTAACAAAGCAGATGAGCCTCTAGCAGATCTGAAGGATGTTATATGACCTTCCTCCTGGCAATATGCACAATCCCTTTGACAATTAAAAAATAGGTGAGGAAACATGAGTGGGATCAACATGTTCAGCACTATTGATTTACATGTGTGTTTACCCATGCAGAGAAGTTGGGTGGGAACATGAAGAGCTGAAGGCAGTAAATCCAAGGAGGTCAAGGTTTAGTGGATGTTTGAATAAACCAAAGGCCCTTTATTCAAAAGACCAAGGTTTAATGAGTTTGTGAGTGCATCCAATGAGGGTCTAAAGAATTTAGGCCAAGGTGACTATACAGAAAAATAAGAGGAAAAAAATAAAACCAGAGGATTCATCACATTTCTATGGCAACACTTTTTTCATCTTTATACCAGCATTTTTTTTCTTTGGCTGTGTTAAAAAACTCAGAAAAACTCAGATGCTGATGACCCACACATACACACACGCATACCTTTAGATGCAGATTGAGAGACTATTTCATCAGCTAGTGTGTTCTTATTTACAATTTAGGAATTCAACTAGTGCAGCTAATCCTGCTGAAATTCCTGAATTAATATGATTAGTTGTTGGACCTCTTAAGGCGCTGGATCAAGGCAAAAAACAAAACAAAAACTGTGTTACACTTAATGCAGCAATAAGAACAGAGTATGGTGTACATATCTTTAAACCCATGTGTAGTGGCCAATCAAACTAGAAAATTGTCTGACATTTACTACTCCTACTCTGATCATCAGCATTGCAGGCACAAGTACAAGATTCAAATCAATACTGAACTGCACAAAAAGAAGAAACATGATTTTTAAAAACTTTTTAAGGATTTGAGTTATATACCAGATAGACAAGTAGTAATTTATTTATTTCATTCTACTTCTCAATGCTTTGATACAGGACCCTAAAATGAAATAGAAACTAATCTATATCCTTATCTGAGAGGTGGGTGGTGGAGCGCAGTGTGGTGGGCTGATATCATGACAAGCATATGACAAGGATTAATACGACTATCGGGCATTCTGATCACAAGTGGACAGCTTTAAGTACATCAGTTTACACTTGGCATTTGAGCACATCTGTATATGCAAATATACATCATCTCAATTTACAAATCCCACATTTATTGTTGTTCCTAGGGCAGCAAAGCATTTCCTGTGCCTAGTTTGCCAGAAACTATTAAAAGAAGAAGACTTTTGTAGGCAAACTAAATTACCCAGTGGATTTGTTGTACTCTTATTTTATCTCTACAAGCCTGTAGTTGTGCTGTTGCCCTAGTAAGCAGTCGTTCAGTGTGGTTAAGGACACATTCATATACACACTGCTAAAAGAATGTGAACATATGAAGCTCAGACCACCTCTGAATGTGGTATTACCAATCAGATATCAATGGGTTCTCAGTGTGTCTTAGGTGTACCTGTCCACATGCCGGTTTTGAATCCATCTTCTCCTATTTGGTAAAACAGGTGGAGTCATCAGTCAGTCAGAGGCTTTGCTAACTGGTACTTGATGGTGAGACTGGTGGTTACACACTGATGGTGGTTGGACATCTGGTCCAACTGGTAGTTGCTGAACAGTAGCAGTCTCTTAACTTGAGCAGATGCAGAGATAATGACAGACTGTACAAATATATGCTTTTTATATACACATATATTTATTTCCCATGTTCTTCTCATCATACCAGTAGTCGAATGTCTGGAAGATCTCTGTAATCAATCTCCTACTTTTTACATAACATTTTTTCATGCAAAAATGAAAGTTTTTCACAGAACTGCCTAGAGTCCTCTGAAAAACTAAGTACACTCCATGATTCAGTAGATTGTAGAACCACGTTTAGCAGCAAACCCCTGAAGGAATCATCTCTGTATGACTTTATCAGTCACTCGCATGGTTGTGGAGGAACTTTGGCCCACTCTTCTTTACAATATTGCTTAAGTTCACTGAGGTTTGCAGGTGTTTGTTTATGTACAGCTCTCTTAAGGTCCCACCACAGCAGTCTGGTCTTGAGGTCTGGACTTTCACTGGGCCATTCCAACACCTGTTGTCGATTTGGTCATGTGCTAGAGATTATTGTCCTGTTGCATGACCTAATTTCAGCCAAGCTTTAGCTGGCCTCATATCTGACTCTAGAATACTAAAATGCAAGGTGCTCAGGTCCTGTCGCTGCAAAATAAGCCCAAATCATCACCCTTTCACCACCGTGTTTGACAGTTGGTATGATATGCTGTGTTTGGTTTTCACCAAACGTGGCACTGTGCATTATGACCAAGACTCCAGAGACAAACATCTCCACATTGGTCTCATTTGTCCAAAGGACATTGTTCCATAGGTTTTGTGCTGCCATGTTTATTTTAGAGAGAAGAGGCTTTATCCTGGCAGCCGTTTTGAATAAGCCATACTTGTTCAGTCTTTCTAACTGAGGCCTGTAGAGTCTGTGATGTAGCTCTTTTTTGCAGTTTCTGAGCATTGCATTGTCTGACCTTGGAGTGAATTTGCTGGGAAGTCCACTCCTAGGTTATTATTCTCTCAGTGATCCATTAAAAAAAGGTGTTGAAAAAGTGGCCAGAAATGCATAGGAATGATGGTACTGAACAGGCCAATCACAATAGTTGCATTGTGGCAATGTGTAGTTACATTTCCAGGTAGGTGCAGGTCAGGTTACTAAGCAGGCTATGGCATAGGTTTTCAGAAGGGTCTGCGGTTACGATGTACCTAAGCCATAGATTTACTCATAAGTATAAATCCTTAACCCCTGTCAGGTAAATGGAATGCTGTCAGGCCACTGTTTACCTCAGCTGTCAACATTCCCAGTGTGGCATCCACATCTATTGAGTCTTGAGGAGGTTGTAAAACTTTATGAAAGGAGTCGATGAGTCAGTGAATCTCACTTCTGACTGATGACAGTAATATTGTAGAGGTGCACCGATTGGCCAGCCAGGGATTAGAATCGGTCGATTTCCAGTGTTCTCCGCCCTGACTGGTGACCGGTTGGTAAGCAAGCCTCCCATATGAGTGATTATAAGCCGGTCTGTTTCATGCATGTAGAACAAGCGCACAGTAGCGCAGGCAAGTAGTCGCATGCACACTCACAACCACACGCAAACATGTTGTTAGTGTCAAAGCTCCTCACCGTGAGTGAAGACACAAAGTTTGCCAAAGTAAACCGCGGAGGGACCACCACAGAAACATTCATAACAACTCACCTAATCAGACACTTAAACATGGATATTTTAAAGAAGCTAACAAAAGCAAAATGGCTAAAGCTAAAGTAGCTAGAGCTCAGAACTAGCCACAAGCCAGCAGCCTCGGTAAGAGCAGATCAAAGCAGTTATGAGGAAAATTATGGAGACGAATGAATAAGAGAAAAGGGTTGATGTCCGGTTATCTGGTAAATTTATAAACATGCTGGAAAATGATATAAGTACCAGACATTTGTTTTGTTCTATAAATCTTCTGCACCTGCTTTTGTTTGCTAAGGTAAAATATGTCAGGTAATAGGAGGTGTACAGCATCTCATTTTTATTTAATTATTTGCACCTCCTCCCAGTAGCAGAGCATTTTATTTTCAGTTGTTTAAGTGAGAGAAGATCCTGTAACTTTCTGGATTTTGGGGGAAATTATTGTAGCGAGCAGAGAAATCACGAAGCAAAGAAGAGGAGTCACATTTCAGATGCTGTTACAACCCCTGCCGAACACCAGGGGGAACTCTTTATTAGAACACACACTGTACATCCAAAGGGGGGGTCATCAACCCTGCACAAAACCTCACCCATGGTGCGCATCTCCCCTCCCACAACAACAACACAGGGGCATGATGGGAGACCGCGCCCAGCCACTCCCACACGCCACATTATAAAGTTTAATCATATATTTTATTATGAAAATAATATTGTGCATTGACAAAAGCTGATTTTTGTTTGTATATGCTGTCAGATATAGTTCTTAGAAAGAAAACTGGAATCTGCAAAACGTGGTATCAGCAGGTCATACTTAAAGAAAAATTGGAACTCGGAGTCAGCCAAGGAAATTGCAGTTGGTGTATCTCTAGTTAGCTGGCATAACATTAGTGCTCATCAGATTTCCCCTTTCTTTCAGAATACTCGGGAATCTGGAGCACTGTAATAGGATTCTGTTGGGGTATAGAGGGTTAACATACACCTGAATGCTCCAGACCAGCAAACTGCCAAAGCCTCTGCTTTTATAGACATGGTCATACTTGCTGATGATCAATTAATCAAGTGCATTTGATTAGCAGCACTTGGCTGCTACTTACCCTATTGATTCCTATGGAAGCAGTTAGGGTGTACTACGTAGTCTATATATACCGTCATGTGAAACAGAAAGTCTTCACAGGACTTTCTTTTTGACGTGACGGTACATATAGACTTACTATGTAGCTGTGAATGCACATAGTCATGGCCCTATTTATGATGGAGCCATACCCTAATTTTTTACATAGTTTTGACACTTACAGATGAATTCATATAGTCAGTTTTTCTGTTTGGTCAAACCAGTTTGATCATGATAGCAACAGCTGCCTATAATGGGGTTATATGTTTCTATATGAAAGCTCTCACACATATCACTGACTCGTTAAAACTTGAACTACACTCTCCAATCTCTGTGTTGTGGAAATAAATCCCTCAGTATATATCTAATGCAAATTACAGGTTAAGTCACTGCACTGTTCCGTCCCATTTATATACAGGGCATGTTTATATAAACCCCGTGATACACTGTGTTCATCACAAACTAAGACAAGCATCTGACCTGTGAGAAATACTCATATGTGTAGTTGTGCAGATACTTATGTGTTTGCTACACTGAATTTTACACTCCATTAAACTCAGACTTTGTCTGTAAAGCTGATTTCACACAACCTTCTTCTTGATTAGTTGCTCCCCTTTGACAGGCCCAGAGGCTGAAAATATTAGGAATACCTTCTCAATACTGAGTTGCACGAGCATTGCACCATCTGTCTCTTGGTATGTCAAGGCATAAAAATTCTTCTGCCTGTCTCCGCCCTACCATCTACATCCTCCTGACTGAAGTAGATTTGGATAGAAATAGGGTAGATGGAATTCAGCTGGTTTCACCTGGTCATTCTGATTGGAAGAGAAGATGACCTTCTGCACATATCTTTTAATTAGTTGTGAGTTGTTGGTAAGTTTCAAGAAAAGCCCACTGAGTGTAATTACACGAGTTTTAGATGGTAATGAAAGCATTAGATAATACAGCCTAACTGTTTGCCAAATGAGCCATTTGTCTGGTGTATCAGGGTCAGGTGTGTTGCTGGCAGAGAAAATGGGCTGCAGCTTTGACCCCAAGCCCAATCAAACTAGAGAAATGTTTTTGTCTTTAATTACATAGAAATTTAGAAATGGAAAACTGCTGTGAAAAAGCTTTTGGAAAACACAGACACCACAAAAATGTCACACAGTCCAGAAAAATAGCAACAGCTTTATTTGCAATATTGCAAATACAACTGGAAAGACACTTTGGGAGCACATCCTACAGCAATTTTTAAAAAAAGTAAAATTCTAAATGAGCACCAGAATTTATTAAGTTTTTCCTTTGCCCATGCTCCACTTCTCCACCATGTTTCATTAAAATTTGGCTTGTATTTTTGCAATATCTTGGTGACAAAAAGACTGAGAGAAACACAGACAGACAGACAAAGAAGAATGATAACATAAGAATAAACAAAATCACTCTGGTCAAATAAAAAAACAAGAATATTATTTTTTTTTCTAAAAGAAAAACTATAAAAACACTAGGTTTCAATAGATAGGCTTGCTTGTAATTTATCTGGTCAGTGAGCTGCTGTAAAACCCTACATATAAATAGAAACTAATCTGTAACCTCATCTGAGAGGTTTGGTAGTGAAGCACTGTAGTGCCCCTTGGCAGTTATTGGCGTGACATGATATGACGAGGATGTGTTGTATTTGAGCATGTCTGATTGTGTTGGACCTGCCATCACCTGCTCTGCCTGAGCTGGTATCTATCCTGAGGCCATCGTAGCAGGTCACCGTCACACAGCTTTCTCATTTGTAATTGAGTTAGAATATGCTTTTGGTGTGGCAGTGCTTTGGTAGCCACTATGGTAAGCGTACATTATATACGTTCACTAAAGTGTTCTTGATTTGTGGCTAATTGTTCATTTGACTTTATTCCAAGAAGGAGGACAATTTAGGAATGAAGCACAGGAATATCTCTGTGGTTCAGTGTGCTTTACAAGAGAGGGATGTCACACATATTTGTGTTTAAAAATTTTGAAATTGAAAACAAATTAACAAGTCTCAGATTTGTAGTCAGCCACTGATAGGTCTCATTTCTACTAAAATGGCAGTGAAGCTGTTGGTTTTACTGTGTCTGTTTAATATACACAAATTACAGGTTTTACTGCCCATGTTCTGCAGCAGCTAATTATTTCCAGATGAACAAAAGTATAAATAACAGGCAATAATTATATAGGTAGAATAACATGTAAATAAAAAGGATAATAACAGCATGGACATTTTCATCTCTGCACACAAATGCACAGTTCTGTTCTTTGCTTTCTAGCTTAAATTAATTCAGAAATTATTAATTCAGGGTTCTAGCTCTATCATTTTAGTATAATAGCACTTCTGCATGTTGCCTTCATATAAATAAACAAATCAGTCAGGTTATTGTTTGGAAATACTTTGCCGTCTTGCTGCTGAATAGAGGAACCCTTCCTAACATGTCTATAGACGCTGTCTAAAAGTAGACAGCTGTGAGAGATAGTTAGCAGGATTGATAGGTGATTGCAGAGGTTCATCACAACAGTGTAGCAAATGCATTAATTTATCCCAGAGATCACCAGCTGTCATAAATAAAGACAATTAGCGGTCCTTTGAACACGATCCTATACCAGCTCCCATTATACGCTTGTCAAATTCCCTTGCACATAATCATTAATTTATGAAACATGCCTGGCAACAGCTTCCCTTCTTTTTGTTTACTAGCCAACACTTTTCTCTATCACTGTCAGACTATACAGGAATGATGTAAGAAATAGCCTGGAACATTTTCTAGGACATCTATGTGCTAAAGCAGGAAGCAGGTGACTGGGTATGTTGTGAGGCTTTCAAGCTCACATGCAGTGATTATTGCGCATTAGCTGTAAATATAAAATTTATGGATCATTCCATATAAAATCCATCAAATCTGAGTAAAGTTCCCACCCGACCCCTCAGGATCAGCTGAATTTTTGGTTTAAACATATCTAATAAACCTGTGCAAAATTTACCTTCATAAACTAAAAACTGAGTTACAGAGAGTTGCTCTCGATTGAGCCCTTCAGAATTGGCTGATTTTTTTAATAATACCCTTAGTAATGTAATAGTGCCCTGCAAAATTTTATCTTCATCCTATGAAAAATGTCCAAGTTACAGGCTCTTGTAGTACTTAGGGGTAGGATGAAATTTGGCACTTTAAGTTGGCTTATTTTTTCCAGAATTTTTCATCCCTCATAACTTCTTAAGTACAAATAGGCACATAAAGTTTTCAGGACTAAAAAAAGCAGAATTAAGCTCTTTAAAAGCTACAACTAATTTTAC
>VVAS01045952.1:1737-15243 GCA_015103295.1 Ptychochromis oligacanthus
AGAGGAACTTCAACCTTAAACAGAATAAGGGGTCCTATAATCTTTGGCAGTTCAGACATTGCTTATAAACATGACGAATTCTCTAGCAGTGGGAAAGTCTGACATTTGTCTTTTGACATTTAAAGTTAGACTATTTTGACCCAATAAAATGTAATATGTTGTATTATAATGTGTATATATATATGTGTGTGTGTACATATATATATATATATATATATATATATATGTGTGTGTGTGTGTGTGTGTGTGTGTGTGTGTGTGTGTGTGTGTATGTAACAGAAGGTAATAGAAGGTTACTGTTTTTCTTTTAGTGTAGAACCAAAAATCTGTATATTTGGTTCTACACAAAAAGAAAAACAGTTAAAAGAAAAAAGTAAATGCCCCTTTACACTATGCAGTTTTAGGACATTTTCACAAATAGTTCATTCACTCTGGTTCAAATCAGTTGATGACCTCGTAGTTTTTTTTCCTATGGTTTGGTTTCTTTTCACATAGAAAAACACTCCAACCAAACCAAAATGCATCACTACAAACCACATGAAAATGTTCAGTCTGCTTATTGGCTGGATGTATCTGGGGCAGAAGCAATAGAGGTAAGTGCAGGAAGAAGGTGCTGTGTTCTGGGCTAGTGGATAACATTAAGACTTTATTCCTACTACTTTACATACTCTGAATGTTTATGGTACTCTGCAGCATCCCAGAATGCAAACCATAACTGGTTACGGGAAGGTGTTGGACTTTTATGACCAAAGACAAACATACAGATGTGTCAAAAATTTAGGTCCCTTTTCTTGCAGTGTGTATGCCGATAAATCTCACATTTGCAAAACAGACAATCACATAACAATGCAGAATAGACTGACCTGTGAAGAAAATAATATACTTGCTGTTTTGAGTTTATAAAGTTTAGGCAAAAAAAACACTCACACACATACACATCCAACTGAAAAAGGAAGAGTTCCAAAATTACCTGTCTGGGAGTGGTTCCTTTCAGTTTTTGTTAGATAACATATGAGTAAGGAGGGAAGGAAAGACATAAGGTAGATGAACAGTGTATACTGTTCATTTGTAACAGTGTATACTGTACACTGTACACTGTTACAAATGAAGTTGAGGTTTATTGTAATTACAGAATGACCGGTAGTCCAGAGTAGCTGGCTACGGAGTGGATTTGTAGCAGGCCAGGAGTCGAGGCTGGCGGAAGGTTCAGGAATGAGTTGGCTTGGAGGGTTAACTGGCACAGTAATGAGAAGTTGACCTGAAGCACAGGAGACAAGCATTACAAAAGAGCTCAACTGTTTAGAGACAAAAATGCAAAAGCTAGAGTTTGGCCATCACGTGTACACCACATGGGACACTGAACAATTTGTTGGAGAGTGGAGTGAAGTGCCAGGGTTTAAATACAGCAGACTTGATGTCAAGATGAGCCTCAGGTGTGCCATTTCATTGAGCAGGAGTTGCCAGCAGACACACCACAGAAAGAGAGAGACAGCCAGGCAGGGGTGTTTCCAGGATATTTTCAAAAGGGTACCATGTAGTGGACCAAGAACAAGAAATACATAGGAAATCAGAAAAAAAATACAAAATTGGCATTGAAAACACTGGGCACAATTTTCAGGGTTGTGTCCTAATGCAGGTGTATTATTTGAAAAGTGGACTTTATAAAAGTTTCAGCATCAGAATGTACTTACTTACTTACCTAAAGTAAAAGGTAGTAAGTGTCCTGCTCTTGACAAACCCCTGCAGAGAGGGAAAAACAGACAGGAACCATGAGGAAGGGGAAAAAAGATGGAAACACGAGAGAGAGGAGGAAGAGGAAACACTGCCATAATCATAACAGTTTTTGTGCAATGGGCTGACCATTATTTGTAATGTTCTCCTCAGGTATGTAATTAGCCTCCTCAATAACAAAAATATTTCTGGAAACTCAACTATTAATTCAGACAGTGAAAATTACCGTCTTCTTGTCATCTCACAGGTATTTGGTGGAATTAAAAGAAAGACACCATTTTGTTTTGTTTTGTTTTGTTTTATTAAGAAAAGACAAATAAAAAAAAATCTCATCAGTAGAGAGAATAAACACGAAATAAAGTATATCAGTCTTCTCTACAGCCAGGTTCTTTTGGCACAATTGACCTCACACAATTTATCGCACAATCTGACATGTTTCAAATAAGTTACTTATCTGATCGTTATGTGTATGTGCTTTCTGTGGTTTTCGATGTTGTTTGTTTGTTTATTTGCATTTATTTAAAAATGACTACTGCTGGATATAAACGTTGTTGACACACTGTTACAAATGAAAACAGCCACCTGTAATCATTTCCCTCCACATGCCTGAGTGTGTATCTGTGTCATTCAGGAGGCTCTGATCATGGCTAGCATGGAGCACCCGCACCTGGTCCGACTGCTGGGTGTCTGCTTGAGTCCCACAATCCAGCTAGTCACACAACTGATGCCTCACGGGTGCCTGCTTGACTACGTCCACGAGCACAAAGACAACATCGGATCACAGCTGTTGCTCAATTGGTGTGTCCAGATAGCCAAGGTAAGGAACAAAAAATTTTCATTAGCTTTTTAACTACAACATACATGATCGGCTAATATGGTTGGTGTGTTTACTTTTTGAGTGATGTTTGGTGATAAACCTAGCGTGTGGATCAGAATTTGTCATTCTGATAATTCATAAACGGTATTTATTGAATACATGCTTGAGTTTGCTTTGGAATACACTCTCTCACACAACTATTGTACTATTCTATTATGTCTTAATCAGTAGAGGCCAAATGAATTGCAACATCATTTCTAGACTGAGAAAAAAAACATGTTTATATTAGTCTGTAGCACATGGCCGCAAGCCATAGACAACGGACTGGCGAATGGTAAAGTGTGAACGTGCTGGTGGATTCAGCAGCAGACAACGGCACCCCCGCTTCCTAGCCTCTCTGTAGAAGTGAAGTAAATAATTCAATGTCTTGCTTGACTTTAGTGGGGGAAACATGGAGTGCAGGGAACTCTGTGTTACAGGATCATGGATGTAGGAGTGCATTACAAATTGCTATAATTTTGTTGTCAATAATAATAGCTGACAGATACACATACAATGATGTGAAAAACTAAGTACACCCTTACTGCTTCCATAGGAATTCAGAGGGTAAGTAGCAGCCAGGTGCTGCTATTTAAATGCTCTTGATTAGCTGATCATCAGCAATACTTTATAAAAGCAGAAGTTTTGGCAGTTTGCTCAGTGCTCAATGCTCAGCGAAATTGCAAAAAAATCCAGCAGCTACATCTCAGACTCTACAGTCTGAAGCATGTTAAACGTTAAAGTTCATGACAGTAGAATTAGAAAAAATCTGAATAAGTATAGCTTGTTTGGAGGGGTTGCAAGGAGAAAGCCTCTTCTCTTCTCCCACAAGACTTCTGGAAAAATTTCCTTTGGACAGACGAGACCAAAGTGGAGATGTTTGACTATAATGCACAGCGCTACATTTGGAGAAAACCAAAAACAGTATATCAGCAAAAGCACCTTATACCAACTTCCAGGCAAGGCGGTGGAGGGGTGATGATTTGGGCTTGATTTGCAGCCACAAGACCTGGGTACCTTGCAGTCATTAAGTCAACCACGAACTCCTCTGTTTACCAAAGTATTCTAGAGCGAAATGTGAGGCCATCTGTCCAACAGCTAAAGCTTGGGCGAAACTGGGGCATACAACAGAGCAATGATCCCAAACATAGCAGCAAATGTATAACAGAATGGCTGAAAAAGAAAAAAAATCAAGGTGGTGCAATGGCCCAGTTAATGTCCAGACCTCAACCTGACTGAAATGATGCAGCATGGCCTTAAGAGAGCTGTGCATAAACAAATGCCCTCATCCATCAATGAACTGAAGCAACACTGTAAAGAAGGGATGATATTCCTCCACATTGATGTGAGAGACTGATAAAATCATACAGAAAAGAATTACTTTAATTTATTGCTGCTAAGGTGAAGCACTTAGTTTTTCACAGGACTGCACAGAGTGCTGTGAAACGTTCTTTTTCACTTGACTGTATTAATGGTCTTTATTTTCCCATGTATTTTTTTTTCTTTTTTTTGGATATTTAGCATTCTAGTCTGAAGATGGCTGTGCATTAAAAATACACAAATTCACAATACACCATAAATCTGAGTCAGAACATATCACAATATCTGTGTAACAAAGTTAAAAAGTCTAACAAACACAGCCATAATAACATGTGATTAAGCACTATAAGCTTCATAAACATTTTTTTTTAATTCTTCTAATTTCTAAAAAATATATATTCAAGGCATTACCATTTGATTTGTGTACCCCTACAGATAACACGATATGATTAAATCTCCAAATCATGTTGCATTTTATGAATGGTTCATGAAATTGTCATATACACAGAGAAAAGTAATGTGTTAAAAGGCAGGAATATCAGAATGAAAATGGCTTAGCAATCCCTGCAGTCCCAGATTTAATACCTTAGAAAAATATTTCAGTTGCTGTTTTTGGCTAAATCAGAAGCAGGCAGTGCCCAAGTGAGTTGCCAAGGGAAAATATTAAACCATCAATTACATTTGGGACACAGTTATGATCATACCACATATAAAGTGCTTTCTATTTAATACCAAAGGCGATCAGAGCTTGCATTAAGTCTTGCCATGCTGATGCTGACAAACCCCCATGCTGTGTAACACAAATAATTTCATGGTATGGAATTAATCACACAAATTACTTTGTGGAAAAACAATGATATAAGCTATATATACACATGAATAAATATATGCCTGCTGTGAACAGTTGTCAACATGGAGAGATGTATAATTCATAAAGGGTAGATATGATGATGTATTATTTATCACTGTGTTGTGTTACAGTGTGTTTCACGCGTATATTTTTTTGTGTTTTCAATAATTGGCTACCGCTCTTGGAGACACAAATAGCCGCCAGGGGCCATGGTTAATAAGGGGCCCACCCTTGGGCTGACACAAACAAAAATTGTCCTTCATAAAGAATTTCTCTGAATAAGTCTCATAATAACTTCTATCTAAACTAGTCTTGAAAAGCCAAATTTTTTTTCATTCCCTTTATCATTGTTGTATGCATGCACTCTCACAGTGTCTTACATGGCTCTTAAGGTTCTTGCAAGTGGCAGGGCTCCATTCTGAGGTAACATCCCTGTGGTCCTCCCTCCCTGTCAAGGCCATGATCACAGCCTTAGATTATTAATGGAGTGATCTGTCATGATAGTCATACTAATGAGCAAATTCTTCAGAGCTACCACACATACAGGGCTATGATGCCCAGAATGTTATTTCTCTTTTTCTATCTTGTTTTATATTTCCATGTTCCATTGCTATAAATCATTTTCTCCTCCTTATGATTACTTGTTTTTTGAATCTCTGAGTTCAACCACACTCTCTTTCATATGTTGTAGTTTTACAGCAATGTTAATGCTTGTAATTTAGAACTTACTAAGTTGTGAAAGCTACTAAGTAAAAAGTGATGTATCAAAATATTATTCCACTCTTCTATTGTGGTAAGTACAGTGCAGAAAGTCTCAAACAGTGTGTCCAGTGGACAACTTCCTCAAGAAACTTTTGACAGGGGAGGTGATATATAGCTTTGTCTTATTGGGGGAACTGTCCACATTTCACCCATCACACTAATTTGCCAAGCAAGGAAAGTGAAATTCACTTGCAGACTCTGACATATGTTGATGTTTTTTTTTTCAGTCTTTGTGATGGCTCAATACTGATAGCAATACAAGTACTGCAGTACAGAGTGACTAGAACTGTGATATTTTCTCTTGATGAATATTTTTTCTTAATGATTTGATACAGTACAATACAGCATGGAATGCAATTGACATGCTCTATGTTGCTCTAGGGCAGGCCTACATTGTAATGAACAAGTCACTGCAGTTTGAGTATGCAGTGTACCCTTGGTTTCTCAGTCAGCTCCATCCCAGGTTTTAAGACAGGATTTCACTAATCAGTGTATGATATCACAGTGGCTACATCTATCTTTTACATACAGTCTATGGCCTGTGGTGCCTAAGATAATAATGACACTGGCACATATTTCAGGTCTATATGTCACCTGTTAAAATTTAGTGATTCTTCAGCTTTTTTATAAAGAAATATTTAGTTGTACAGATGCATGATGCAGATTCAGATATTTTTAAATTATCCTCATACATGTAAATATTTAATCCTAACTTTAGTGTTTGCCCTGACCTTCCAGCTTGCCAACTAGCAGTTTTGAGTTTTCACGTTTTCTCTAAAGGACCTCCACCTCTACAAGTAGAGCTGATTTAAAAAAAAAAAATCGCAGATAATCATGGACTTTGCATGCTATTGTACGTTTTCCATTTGTGGCTGAAGGGAAATGTATGAAGGATTGCCATCAAACTTGGGACATGGATTAATTTACCCAACGGGAGTATGTTTCTATCAATCAACTGAAATTTCATCTAGCACAATTATCAGGTGAAAATTGTTAGGTAAAATCCTCAAACTCACAAACCACTAAGCTCTTTAAAAAACTCACATTCCCATTTGTAATCCTTTTATCAGATTGATACTGACAAGCTGGCAATGTCTATTCTAAAAAATCTAGGAAGTATTCCATTTATTGTACTGAAATGTATTAAGCCTTTTGCTGAATTAAACTTTCTGTCAACTGCATCTTTCTGCTTCCCTCTTTGTCATCCAAATTGAGACCATCAATTGAGTTGAATGTAAGCTTAGACACAGACAGAGAATACATTAAGCATAGTAAGAATTGGTTCTATCTGAAGCTCAGAGATTCTATTCTGTTAGCTAACTATTCATTAGCTTTATTAAAACCTCTGGCTCTCTTCCATAGAGTGTCTTTTGTCCCATCTCCCTCTCCCCTCTTCTGCTTCTCCTCAGCCCAAACCGGTCGTGGCAGATGGCTGCCCCTCCCTGAGCCTGGTTCTGCCGGAAGTTTCTTCCTGTTAAAAGGGAGTTTTTCCTTCCCACTGTGACCAAGTGCTTGGTCATAGGGGGTCGTCTGATTGTTGGGGTTTTCTGTCTAATACTTCAGGGTCTTTACCCTCACATATAAAGTGCCGTGAGGCAACTGTTGTTATGATTTGGCGCTATATAAATAACATTGAATTGAACTGAATTAACAGGCTTCATGTTAAAGCACTGCTGATATTGCAGTTATTCTCATTAGAAAGTGCTTTTCAGGAAACATGGTGCTGTTTGTAAGGCACTGCAAGCTCCCTCCTATAAAACAAACCAATTTGAAAGGTTTACCATAAATTATTCAAAGCAAGTGAAAGAGAAATTACACCATAAGCTGCCATTGTATAAGCTTATGGTAAACAGTAGGTTTTAGTGGGACAATGTGGGACACATTACTAATCTTTAGAGCTAGTCTGAACTTTTGATGTAGCAAACTAAAAAAAAGGAATCAAATATGCAGATAAAAGGACTACCATCGACCTTGTAAAAGACAGATATTGTGTAATTTATTTGAATGTGATTTTCCCAACTTCTTACAGCCATAAATGAAAGCTAAAATTTTTTGTTGTTTTGCTTTTGTCATATGCGATCATCTCGTGTATTCCCTTTTTCTACTGCTACAGCTGTTGAAACTGTTAACTGCTGTTTCAGCTACTGTTTCTGTCAGGTAATCATCTGGTTCAGCAATGATCTCTTGTTGAGACATATGTTTCTTGTGAGACTCATGGGTTCACTTTTGTAAATTGGGGCCAATCAAAATGTGGGATATTTTCTCAGTATATGGGATGCTGGGACAATGGATAAAAATGCTGTGCAGTGTCACATAAAGTGGGACAATCACTCACCCTAGGTTGAACTGTTTATACTCCTGGAAGTCAAATACTGCTGTTTTGTAAAAGCAGCTGGCATGCAAGTGACGCACACAAGGTGTCCTTTGGCATTTAATGCTCTGATGGTTGTAGGAATAGCGAGACTTGTCTCGTTCCTAACAAATCACAGCTACTAGATTAGTACCCTTAGCATCAGGGGTACTAAATCTAAATAGCATTAAGATTTATTTAGATTGAAATATAAATTATCCTAAATTTGTAATGGCTGCATCAAAAAAGGCACTAAAGGTGGGGTACTAGTTAAATTAACATGTGATGAGAAGCATCAGTATGAGTTCGAAGTGAGAATGTGCAGCATGGAGTGTATTGGGTTGTCGATGTCCCACTACCTATAAGACTTGTTTGACTATCATGTGTCATAGCTACAATGATCCAATGCCGCATTTGGACAGTGTCAGTTGTGCTGTAGGAATACCTCATCGAGGCATGCGTTATAGTGAAAATTGTTTTCTGAATACACCAGAAACCTCTTCCACTTCTTTCACCAGCAGTACTGGTCTGGGTTGCCTCCAAGTCCGTGATTGTATGAATGTGTGTGGTAAGAGGGCCACACAGTGTGTATCACAGGGTCATTTCTCAGTGTAAACCAGACTAGGCAAACATGCCCCTCTCCAACTCATTACATACATCCCCAGGGTTCCAGTGAAAACTCAGTTCACTCATTTTCCCAGTCTACTCTGTCTATTCTCCCTCTCCTGTCTGTATTTATTTCAGTATGTGAATCTCCAATTTTTCTTTCTCTGCACCTCTCTCTGAGCATTGTAGAATATACCCTAGGCTCCCATGGATGCTTATTTTTGTTTGCAATCTTTTGTTGGTACAAATATTGTACTCTCTTTTCTCATGTCAGTAATAAGGCAGTGTCGACTCACCGTACGCAGATCTCTGTGATAAACTACCCAGTGGCCAGCTGTTTTATTTTTCCCTTTGAGCCCACTTTGTAAAGCCATGTTCCTAAAAGCAACCTCGACTAGTGCTACTTGTTATTGCTCAAAAAGGTCAACAAAGATTTGTTATTGTGCTGTATGGCAGGGCTACTTTGTATGTGTTTAACATACATTTACAGTGTTACGGCTAAAGAAATGGGGCATTATTATTATTATTATTAGTAGTAGTAGTAGCAGCAGTATTACTTTTATTCATTTATTTATTTTATTGCTGTGTAGTCATGATTGGAGTAAAACATGTATAAAAAAAACTTTCCAGAATAATATTTCCACGGGGACATGATTTTTCAAGGGCACCATCTACCTCAGTGCAGCTAAGCTCTGTTCTTGTATTAATGTGATTACCTTAATAAATTCAAATTACTGCAGCAGTGTTTTTTTCTTTTTCTTTTTCTTTTCCTTTCTTTTTGAGGGGTGTGGGTGCAGCATTGGGGGGGACCGCCCACTTAAATTCAAACCGATAATGTATCTACCCAACTTCAGACCACAACTGATTAAAACATGCATGAAGATGCTCACAAATTAAACAAGCTGATATTTACCCATGTGAAGTGGAGATGGGGGTGGTATTCTAGTCGGTAACATTAAATTATATACTTATTTATGCAATCATGAAAGACCACCACAAAAAAAAAGCTTCAGAATTAATTAGTTTGGACATGAAAGAGGAGACAGTAAAAGCAAGAGAGGAAGGGAGATAGGCGGACACTTGTTGACATTTCTAAGGTTTGGTAGTATCAAAGGCTTGATGCTTATGATCTGCTTCTCGCTCCATGTCTTAACATGAAGTTTCAGAGCAGGGGTGCTATCTGCTAGTGCTCGGTTGGAATCAAACATCTGAATGTAATTTGAATGTTTTGCTTATAGAAACAGAGTGGGAAAAGAGAAGAGAGTTTGGTAGTCTGTATAAAAACTAAAATACGGGTGGATGAGATTAGGGAGTTTTATTGATATTGACCTGATGAAAATCCATTCTCAACACTTATGCATTAATATATACAATTACATTCGTATATACAATTAAAGTATACCATTTGTTTATTAATTACATATTCCAATCATTTTATTTCTTATATCAGTTAACTTGAAGTATCATTTTAAGAAACTGCTAACTTTTACCATACTTGCTCACCAACAATTCTCAGGCAGAAGTTGACACCAAATCACATGTATTTACTTCTGAATTCACTACTGTTTGCAGACAGCACTTATCTGTTGCCTAATGACTTTCATTGTTAACTATTTTCACTGAATTTATTAGACTTGCTTCTTCCCAGTTTTGCAGTTTTTAAATACAGGGACTTCCAACACCACAGTTATCCTTTTGTCCACAATAATACATATAAGTAATAACCTAAAATAAGGCCAGATGCCTTAAAGGTTTGAAAACATCTGATTTAAAATCAGAAATTTCTTCATACTAAAAATTCCACCCAGTAAGTAGCTGTCCTTCTAGTAGATGGGAAAACATCTTCAGTAAAACCACCTCTTCTTCTACTTGTTTTTGTACTTCTTCGTTCGGCTGTTCCCTTTAGGGGTCGCCACACCAGTTCATCTGCCCCATCTCACCCTATCTCTTGCATCCTTTTCTGTAACACTAACCCTTCTGCATGTCCTCCTTCACTATATCCATGAATCTTCACTGTGGTCATCCTCTTTTCTTCCTGCCTGGCAGCTCCATCTTCAACATCCTCTGCCTAATATATCCACTGTCCCTTCTCCTCACCACTGTCTCACTGTCCTCATACATGTCCTGCACCACCCTCACATACTTCTCTGCCACTCCTGACTTCCTCATACAGCACCACAGTTCCTCTCTTGGCACCATATCATATGCTTTCTCTAGATCCACAAAGACACAGTGCAACTCCTTCTGACCTTCTCTATACTTCTCCATCAACACTCTCAAAGCAAACACTGCATTTGTAGTGCTCTTTCTCACCATGAAGCCATACTGCTGCTTACTGATCGTCACCTGTCTTCTTAACCAAGATTCAACAACTCTTTCCCACAGCTTCATGGTATGGCTCATCAACTTTAACCCTCTGTAGTTACTACAGCTCTGCACATCACCCTTGTTCTTGAAAATCTGTACCAGTACAGTTTTTCTCCATTCCTCAGGCATTCTCTCACTCTCGAGAATTGTGTAAAACAATCTGTTTAAAAAGTCCTCTGCCCTCTCTCCTAGACATCTCCATACCTCCACAAGTATGTCGTCTGGACCAACTGCCTTTCTCTTCTCTTCATTCTCTTTATAGCTGACCTCACTTCCTCCTTGTTAATCCTCTGCACTGCCTGATTCACTATGTTTCCTCCATCTGTCCTCCTCTCTCTTTCGTTTTCTTCATTCATCAGCTCCTCAGAGTACTCCTTCCATCTTCTCAACACACTCTCTTCACTCATTAGTGCATTTCCATCTCTATCCTTAATCACCCTAACCTGCTGCACATCCTTTCCAGCTCGAGTTCTCTGTCAGGCCAATCGACACAAGTCCTTTTCTCCTTACTGTAAGCCTTTTCCTTTGCCTTTTCCACCTCTTTCTTTCTTCTGAGTGCTCCTGTCTACTTTCATCTCCCTGACTATCCCATTTTTTCTTTGCCAACCTCTTCCTTACTTTCATGTACTTCCTCTTTCCACCACCAAGTCTCCTTCTAATTCAATTCAGTTTTATTTACATAGCGCCAAATCAAAACAACAGTCACCTCACGGCGCTTTATATGTTAGGGTAAAGAACCTAAAATAACCCTTGCCTTCTTTCTTCAGTAAAGTCCTTTGCTGAGGTGTTGACATAACCTGCTGAATTTTGGCTCACAATAGTTGTATTACTGTTTTTATTTATAGCTGTGAAACCCTCTCTGAAAATACTGTATTGCTCACACCTGGTTGGGGTCTTCGCTCCAAATGAAAAAAAGAATGATCATGAGGTTGACAGGCTGGCTGGTGCAGCAGCAGTGGCGGTCTAGATGCTGTGTTGGAACATGGTGAAAAGGATGTTGAGCCTGAGGCATTAGCTCTGGATTTGCCAGTCTGCCTGCTTTTAAACTCTCACGTACAGTAAGCTTTTGGGTTGCGAAAGAAAGAATAGAACATGCATATGAGCAGCCGAAAGGTGTTTTAAGATAATTTTGCTGTTCACATCAAAAGGTACTAATTTAATTGGTTTGGGCATACGATGCATATCACAGACTAGATGCCTTCCTCTGCAGGCATTTTTGGATCCTCCAACAGGGAACAGGAGGGGAGGGCAGAACACGTTGTAAGGATTACATATCCCATCTGGCCTGGGAATGCCTTGGGATTTTCCCAGGAAGAGATGGAGGGCTTGGCTAGAGACAATTGAAAGGGACATCTGGGCTACCTTGCTCAGTCCACTGCCACTATGACCCAGAGCAGATAACCAGTGGAAAATGAACAGATGGAAGGTGTACAGACGGATGGCCTTATGGTCTTACTGGTAATCATACTTTTTCCACCTGAGAATAGTTGACTTTATCAAGAAAATATATTTAACAACATTTCTAAAAAGAAAAAAGAAAAATGACACTTGGTAATGAAACTTGGACTGACCTGAATGCAAAAACACACACCTCAAGGCAGCAGACAGATAAGTCACTGTAAAGGACAGAAGGATATAGAAAGACTATATGGCCTGCACTGACTTATGGTTGCCATGTTGTCAGTCAAAAGCACACACAAACAAGCCAAGAGGAAAAACATTCTCTCTTCCTTTTCTTCTCTTCCTCTGTCTCCGTCTTACTGAGTCACACACACAGGCGCACACACAACCACAGTGCAGTGACACAGTTTTAACAGCGTCTGGCTGAGCAGAGATGGATGTGGCCAGGTGGGGGAAATGGATGACTGCAGGCAGCCCACACAATGGATGAGACTGGCAGTTCAGGGAGACGGGTCGACACTAATGAGTGACTGCCAAACACATACAAACTCACACAGGTAAATGGAAGCTTGTAGACATCCAAACTTGAAAACACAAACATTAACAAAGTGATTGAATGCATGCAAACAAACATAAATACATATTGTGATGCCCTCAAGTAAACAAGCACACACCCACAGGCTCTGTTTGGTGTAGAAAATGTACTGTATAATAGTTTTTTGTTTTGGTTGTTTTTTATTTACTTCACTTTTCCTCTCACTCTGTGTCAGTGTCAAACTGCAAATGATCTCTCTTCTTCTTAACCTTTCATAAGCACAAACAGAAATACACACAAACACTGTGCCAGAGATGTGTATCTTCACTCACTGCTTTATGTCAAGCCTTTGCCCTAAATTTCCTTCCTGCACTTCTTATTACATGATAGGTTCACCCTCAGATTTTATATTTATTTCCCAGAGAAAATAAATATATCAACAAGATCCGCAAACAGACATCTGGAGATCTGTGCATGCACACATGCATGTGAGCTTGCATGTGTGCATGTTTGTATTAACGCTCCCTGTCTTTTTTTTTTTTTTTTAAATATTTTTTTTTTGTTTAAAGGTTGTTTATTTTTTTTTTTAAAAAATTTTTGTTTTTTAAAAAAAAAAAAAAAAAAAAAAAAAAAAAAAAATAAAAATAAGAAAAAAAAAAGGATTCTGCAAAAAAAAAACCAAAAGATTAAAAAAAAAAAAAAAAAATTGTAAAAACAAGTAACTACTT
>VVAS01046057.1:1537-12002 GCA_015103295.1 Ptychochromis oligacanthus
AAGTTTTTTAAAAATAAAAGAAAAATAAAAAGTCTTTTCACCAACCTCAAATTTAACAAAATTTTTTTTTTATTTTTTTCCATTTTCACCAAAAAAAAAAAAAAAAAAAAAAAAAAAAAAAAAAGAGGAAATGACAGGATTTCCTTCAATTTAATTATACTAACAATGAATAAAATAAGAAAGAAAAGACAGGTAAATGCAGATTAAACAAAGAAAGAGGAAGAGAGGACCAAAGTAGAAAAAAAAACTGAGAAACGGCAGAAAGAAAAAGCAGTTTTCCTTTGTTTCAGAAGTACAAAGAATGGATTCTGTGAAATAATTCTTAAGGATTGAATTGTTGAAGACATATGGAAGTAAAGTGGGAAAACAAATTGAAGGACACAATGAATTTTAAAGAGAAATGAATTTAAAAAGAGGGATGAATAAAGAAGAAAAATGAAGATGAATGCTAAAGAAGAAAGAAGAAGGAAAGGCCAGAGAAAGACTGAAGAAGGGATTGGAAGGGGAAAAAATGAGCAATGTCAGTAAAAGGAGAAGTAAAGAAGCAAGGTTGGAGTGGAAGTAGGAAGTAATCACTGATAAAACTAACATGAGAAGACAAAAGAAAAATATTATTCTACACTGAATGTATATGTGATATACTGTATCTGATTATGTTTAGTAACTAAAACGAAAAGAAGAAATTCCAAATTTGTCCTTCCATACAGTTCTTAAGTAAATGTACTTAGTTATATTTCTCCTCCAAAGCAGTAAGTACAGTTCTAACTTTGATTCAGATTCCCTTATTTGCTATTAATTCATTTGAATTATGATCAAGGAAGCGCAAATACCCACATGCATTTGTGCAGTGATGATCCAATCATTGGACATCACCTCTACATCCTTACATGAATATCCTGAAGGTTGGCATTTATCAGCCGGTATGACTAAGTGACTCTTTCACCCTGTTTAAAAAGCCTGTTCCCCAGAGGCCATCATGTACAGAAACATCTACATGTTTCATTTCAAAAACTTATTCCTCTCCGTGTGCCCTCATTCCGTCCTCTGTTGACTGCAGATCCGCCATGGTTGGCTAGGTTTTGGGAGCAATTTGGAAAACTAAGAGGGGGCTGACATCCCCACTTAACTCAGCTGCATGTTGGGGGGAGGGTATTGCGGGTGATGTTATGAGATGCAAAGGCGGAGAAAAGATATTTTGGATTGGAACACACCCTTTAGCCCCCCCCTGTACCAGGCAGACATCTGGGTGTGTATTTGCTTGCTGGCTGTTGAGCAGGAGCTTTGTCGCAGATTCTGCATCACTCCTGTCAGTCTCACACAGTCTGTGTGTGAGTGTGTTCCATCACATGGATAGCCACTCAAAGATGAGTCTTTGAAGATGTGGGTGGCGGAGCTGCAGCGGTCCTGCCTGGGGCCTGCAGTCACAGATGGAAGTTAAGAAGAGGAGGGGGAAATAAGGAACTAGCCCTGACTTGCACTGACACATGGTCAGAGTCTGACTACTCTGTTGGCATTTATGAAGCAACAAACACGGCATGCCTCAGGATCTTGCCATGACACTTTGTGCTCCAATGTGATAAAGCAAGCTTTCGGTTTGTTTTTTCAAGGTGATTTGTCTAGGTGTGTGCTTGTTTCAAGTGATTCTGAACATTGTCCCTGCTGGGTTTGAACATTGCCTACTGAGATGCATCAAGCAAACATTGTGTGACACAGTCAAGTGTGTATTCGATTCAATTTTCACTTTTAGTTATATAGTTGTCATATATGGTAATGTGTAGTGTTAAGATTAGTTTAAGAGTTAATGGACTTGGTTTTACATTCAATTGCTATAAAGACTACAGTTTAATACATGTTTGATGATGATACATGTATATCCAATAATATATAACAGTAATTCCTAATAATGTATTTGACTTTGAAAGGTTACACAAGAAAAAATGGTTGTATAGATTTTTTTCAAGTTTATTTGTTTTCAAGTGTATTTGTTAGCATTTGCCCATCATGAGATGAAGTATTTCCAGGCAGCTGTAAGGAGCAGTAGTAAAACACTCTCTTAGTAATTGCATTCTTCCAAAACTATAATACATATTTTAGCCAGTGAATGGCTAAAAAATTATTTGATCTAGTTTTATCTATCATTTTTCTCATTAGCAAGAATATAAATTTTGACAATATGTACGTGGACAAAAGTCTTTCAGGACTACAGAGGAGTGGAGAGTGTGATTTAGTATAATATTGCATTGCAGTATTTCGATAGTCCTATAGTCCTAATAGTGTCTTTATAAATTAATCATAAATCACACATATGCACAGTTGCATGATTTTATGTATGATCCATTATGATGAAGAGAGATAAATGCATGGCATCAATAATTTACAGTAGAGACCTCTCCAAAATTGTGAAGGAAGTGGTTGGACTCAATGGTGAATACTAGAGAAAGTGGTTTCACATCCAGATTTGTATCTGTGCTTTAAGCACTAAAAGCAGGGAACAATAGTGAGTTTGGCTAAATATAAATAAACACATTGTGTCGCAGGTCACTGTGGACAATTCTATATAAAACCACCTCACCATCTTTTTCTAACACTTACCTACCAGTTACTGAATATAAACATGAAAACACTGTACAGTCAGTACAAGGAGATATTGTACAGCAAGACATATTTTGGAAGAAAAAAAAATACTGTTTATTGATGTGTTTACTATCAAAAATTTTCAGCTTTAAAAAAAAGTGTGAATGCTTCATTATTTAAAGACAATTGTCCAATTATGTTTCCTTCAAACTGCATTTGCTATTTGCTGCATACTAGTTGTACATGTGTTGTTAAATTAGTTACATTTGTTTCCACTTTTGCAGTGGTAATTCCATGCTAGCATAGAACTATGGTTAAATGAACAAAGTCTGTGATCATTAAAAAAAAACTTCCAGTAAGTTTTCAAGGGAAAAAATTAAATATGTTATCGATGCCATCAGTGCTGCCACCAATCTCACCATTGTCAAATATAAAACGAAAATGGATGTCATTGAGTTTTGGACTGCTGGTGGAGAAACATAACTTCAGCTCTAAGCTCACATTGTTCTCTCTTACTTTAAAATTACCAGACAAATGAAAGTAACTTAAAAGTTTTTATTGTTAATTAAGGCATCCACAGTATTACTGAACTCCATTACTACTAATAATTATTATTAAATAATTAATTATTATTAATTATTATTATTATAATTATAATTATTTGTAATGGAGTTCAGTAAACTGGCATCATACATGATTTCTTAGAGGGTATTAAATATTTCAGATTCCAGAGGTAAAGAATAAAGAATTAAATTTGTTATAGAACCCCACACCCACCTCCCTTACCCCACCGCCTCAAAATAAAAGAAAAGAAAAACTTTTCCATAAGTGCAATATCTCAGTATGAAAGAAATCAAAAATTGCTATTAGACATTAGGTTCCTTTATTTGTGAAGAATTTTTCTCATAAGGATAAATCTCCGTCTTAGCATTCTGATAAAATACCTCATAATAAAATTACACAACATGGGTATTCTTTGAAACAGTTTTTTTTATAACACAAGATGCAAGTGTCATTGTTTTCTTGTATTTACAAGATGATGATGATGAAGATGATGGGATATAGATCTGGGAAATTTGATTTTGATTCTGATCTTATTTCTATATTTTTATGGATACAGCTCTATAAACGCCAACTTCACGTCTCGTAATTATTAAATGAGAAGTCATAAAAGTGATGCTTTTGTGATTGTGAGAAAGAGATTGTGTATCATTTGAGAGGAATTAGTGATTTGGAGGTGCTATTAGCAGTGTTACGCTGGCAGCCAGGTAAAGTGGGCAGCTGGCCCTCGGGCCACTAACCCATAGGAGCCCTGAGGGTCTCGCATTCATTGCATATCAGCTGGTTTGCAGTAATTGGATTAACTGGAAATTTGTTTTGCTAAATGTAAGCACCTCCAGTTTTTTTTTTCCATTATTACCAGTTTTGCTCTGTCTCAACATCGCCTGCTCAACTGATTTTTGATTGACAAAATTAACATTAAAGGAGGGTCTAGGGCCAGCCCACGGCATTTTTTTCCTCACGAGCAGTAGGTTAATGTAATTAAACATTTTCATTTGGAGTGAACAAAAAGAAAGAAAAAAAACTCCACAATTTCAATATCTAACTCACACTTTAGACTATTTTATATGTTTCATTTATTAGGCTTTAAAATCAGGGATGGCAAGAGATACATTTTAAGCCTTGAAAATGTATAAAATCACAGAATTTTGTTTCAGAGAGGAAAGAGTCAATAATATAAATGAAAAATTTATATTAAGGAGGAGTAATAGCCAAAATTGCTTTCATTATTTGCACAGTTAATGAGACATTTCACATTAAGTCACTTGTTTTATTTACTTACTGTACAATACCTTGCATGCTATAACGGCATCTTTTCCCATTTAAAATGCCTGTAGTTTGCACGGCTGCTTGTGCTGGTGAATTGTTTGTGCAGTTCTGCAAGCTGTGCAAATGTGTCCCCATGGATGTCAAATAGATTCTAATTAGCTCTGCAGAATTTAATGAACATACGCCAGTGGATGACTGGGGTAGCACCCTGGCTGAATGGATGTGTAACCAATTGCACTTTTCCACAGTTGAGAGGGGCTCACTGCAGCAGAATATCTATCTCTCTGGCACTCACACTCCCATTTTTTCCTTGAATGGGGATGACTTTCTGTCTCCATTTGTATCCCACGAAGCATTTTGTTAAAGGCGATGAGCTGAAAGCTTGCTAAAGTCATATTAGTTTTTAACATCTATACACTGTGTAAATGTCTGATTTTTGTTCAGGTTCTCTTGTCCTGGAGTTTCACATTGGTGTACCTCAAACAAACCCATTTCCGGCTTTTGAAGATGTCACTTTTAATGTAAGTGTCAAATGTCACTGATTCGTGGACACAGAAATTACTTCACAGCCCGTACTACCTCATGTCCCTGGTGTTCAGGCTGCAATCACATAAAAATGCATCAATTTCAAGTGGTGCATGCTCCTGAATATCTTTTAAGATCCCATTAAACCACCTCTCTAGGTGCTTAGAGATTTGATCACATTAAAAACAAAAAGAATCACTGCTACGCTCCATGGAGCTGGAATATATTTACACCTGGTATTAAAATGCTACTGCAGTACACAGAAAAATCTCATTTGTCTGTACTTTTCAAGTTTCATTTGGGACATACACTTGTTTACCATCTTACCCAAATTCAGATGAGATAAAAAATATTTCCATCTTTGTAAGTCATATTCATAACTAAAAATGTACGTTTTCCTTACATATTGTGCCAGAGATAGTTATAAGAAAACAGGGTTGTGAACCCTATTTGAGTTGATTACTCATAGAATGTGAACTGATCTTCATCTAATTCACAAATATAGATATACACAATCTGACTAAACTAATAACACACTCCTTAAAGTCTTTTTAAAGTAGCAACCCTAAACCTGTCCTATCACAATCAGACTAATGACTGCCTGCTTGAACAGACCACACTTTGGACAGAGCCTTCCTAAGGGTGGAAACCCTGCTGCTTAGGGTTTCTTACATAAGAACAAGCTGAGTAATCAAATGCAGGATGGAAAAAGTAAGCAAACATATTTTAATTTAAGAACTCATAGAAACTCTGTTAGCAGCAGCAACCTCTGTTGGGTTTTCCCTATAGCTGCTTTTATTTGCCCAATGAAGAGGAGGAATTTTGCATCATAACTTACACAAATTTGTATAAGTTCATCAATATTTCTGAGTTGTCTTTGATTAACAGTCCTCTTCAGTTCATGTCACATAATCTTAGTTGGCTTTATGTCAGTACCCTGACTTGGCAATTCAAACACTTGAATTTTCTTTTTTTTCATTTTGTTGTTGATTTAATTCAATTCAATTTTCAATTCAGTTTTATTTATATAGCGCCAAATCACAACAACAGTCGCCTCATGGCGCTTTATGTGCTAGGATAAAGACCCTAAAATAATGGACAGAGAATGGATTTACTTGTGTTCTTTGGTTCATTGTCTTCTTGTGTCACTCAACATGAAAGCTTCAGGTCAATGACTGCTGCCCTGACTTTCTCCTATAAATTTTCTGGATATAATTTCAAATTTTAGGATCTTTACCCTAACATAAAGCGCTGTGAGGCAACTGTTGTTGTGATTTGGCGCTATATAAATAAAATTGAAATGAATTGAATTGAAATCCATTGGTCCCTCCTTCAATGCCAGGCATCCTGGCCCTGAGGCAGGAAGAAGTTAAGGCTCTAGCTACACTTGTGGTATATACAAAGCCAACACGTTTTGTCTTGTGGCCTTCATCTGGTTCATGAAGTTTTTGGGTTGGTATGCATTGCCTTTATCTAACAAATGCAGTTCTGTGTGTTTTGCCATAAGGTTTTGCCAAAAGGAGTATGCAGGAGCCAGAACACAAAGCAAATCGCCAGACTTCAACTGTGTTAATATTTTCGCAAATCAGCACATTTACCCAGCAAACATTTCGACATTGAATAACTGTCAGCTGGTGGTCTTTTCTCAATGTCTAGTCATGGTTGAAAAATAGTTCCAAAATTAAAGATGAATGGATGTTACGGACGTTACTACGGTTCGAGGTATATCTTCAACATAGTCTAGACGTCCTTGTTAGACTTGATAGTAAGAGAAAATTTATGTTTAAGAATTATTTTCTACTATCTGTTTATCAATTAGAATAAAATGAAATAAACAAAATAAAAATAAAAAGTTTGTTGATAGAAAGAATGAGAAAAACAAAACTTCACATCAAAGGTGACTCAAATCTACAACTTTCTTCTTTTAAATCCTCCACTTATCCCATGGACTTGGAACTATAAGGTTTAAGATGATTGTCAGATCTAACTCTAGTCTTACTTTAGAATGATGTACACAGGTCTTCAGAAATGCTTTTGTAACCTTTTCCAGCTTTTCACATCTTAAAAGGTCTAGTAAAAGTTGTGATGGAGCCAGGGAGCGAACAACCACTCTTTTTTTAGAGTGGGCTTTGTCATTAACCAGGCCTTACTTGTCTTTATTTATTGGACAGAGTGCATTCACATTCCACGCTTGAAGTCTTATCTCCTTAACTGGAACTTTTGAGAAGTTAGTGTCAAAAAGGTTCATTTACTTTTTCCAGCCTGAACTTTGAGAGTTTGCTAAATGTGTTTAATAAAGGCATGAAAATTGCTATTTAAAATAAAAAATGTAAATGAAGATCAGACCAAATTTTATGAGTAATTAATGCAGAAATTGTGGTAATTCCAATGGGTTTGGAAATGTATTCTTGCACTCAGTGCATTGACTATTCTATATTTTAACATCTGCTTCTAGAAGATGAAGTGTTAAATGCATTAAAACAAGACTGTGACAAAAGAGGCTTTGGCTTAACCTTTCATCCTATTTCTTATAGGTTTGTAAGCAAACAATTTTTCTACATGAACTGCATACTTTTGCCACCAGTGGAGGGCTCATCTCGTTGTGAGTGTTGATCTGAACAAATTGTAAAAACCTGTAAGTTACAGATCATGATCTGTCATTAGTTTAGGAATAGGCAGAAAATAAATGTGTAGAATTGTTTTTCTGTGCCCCAAGCTGGCTTGTATAAAATCCTCAAATGAAACCTCTGTTGTTCCCTTTGATGCTACAAAACAGACATCTTTCATGTCAAAGTAAAAAAAAAGGAGAAGACTTTGGCTTTGTTATTGTGATAGAAGTCACATCTCATGAAAGGCTTTCTTGCCAAAAGTGAGAAAAAACCTCAGAGAGCAGATGTACATTGTTTACCTGCTTCAAAAATGTCCTCAAATAATTAAAATAGGGAACATCTGTGTTTGTACTCAGTGCACTCAGTACTCATTCATTGTATGAATTCTTGAGAAGAATTTACAGAATGTAAGAGTTGTGTTCTTGAATCAGTGCAGCTTAAGTTGCCGTCAAAGTCTTCTTTTCCACACAGCATAAAAGTCTGTGGCTGACTGCCTTTTCATTAAAACTTGATCTATTTATATGTACATAATCTTTTTTTCTGTGTGCAGCAGCATATATTAATGGACATTCCAGATGACTGCTGACTTCACCAACAACTAACTAACAACAACACAAAAAAAAAAAAAGGAGAGAGAGAGAAGCACATATTCCAGGAAGTGTACTGTATATTTCTAATGTTTACGTAATAAAAAAACCCACTGCTCTTATTATGTGCTGTGTTGCATTTTAGTACCTGAAAAAAACTGTACCCTCATTGAGTGTATTTAACTTTTTTAATCTTGGAAACCAATTACTCTCACTTGATGAATTAGCCCGGTGCTTTGAAGATGGTTTTGAGATTGCGTTAGGTCAATCATATGCACAAAAGGAATTGTAATGGAAACTAATAATAGTACCACATATCTGAAAACACATGTAAACAAATCTTTAGGGTTTTTTCTAATCTGCAAAGAGTAAGCAACATGGCCAACAATAAATAAATAAATAAATAAACCCCAAAATAGATTCTCAATAGATACGCGTCTAAAACCCCAATAAATTAGGTTCAGTTTGGGCCCATTCACAACAAAAGTCACCCCAGGATGCTTTATATCGTAAAGAAAAGACCCTACGATATTAGAGAATATATTAAAACAAAACTCCAACAATCAGATGATGCCCTATGAGCAAGCACTTGGCCACGATGGAAAGGAAGAATTCTCTTTTAACAGGAGGGGTGCGGGGGACATAGAGAGACAAGGACAAAACACACACTAAGGGAGACAGAACACAAAACTTGTGGTGCTGAGGTAATGCCATCCAGAGTAAGTATATGGTCAGACACCATGTTTCTAAGATTTCATAGATAAATACAACTGAGTGTCATCTGCATAGTAATGAAAATGTATGCAGTGTTTTCTAATAACATTGCCTAAGGGAAGCATATATAATGTAAATAGAACCGGTCCAAGCAGAACCCAATGAAACTTCATGACTAACTTTTGTGTGTGAGGAAGACTCCTTGTTTATAGGAGCAAATTGGAATCTATCAGATAGATGCGATTCAATCCAGCACAGCTCTTTTCCTTTAATACCAACGGTGTATTTCTAGCCTCTGTGTTAAAATGTTGTGGTCAGTGGTATTGAATGCTCTGCTGAAGTCTCAGAGGACAAGAATAGAGACCATCAGAGGCCATAAGACAATCACTGGTAACCTTCAATAGTGTCGTTTCTGTGCTATGGTGAACTCTAAATCCTGACTGAAACTCTTCACATAAACCATTCCTCTGCAAATGACCACATAACTATTTTAAAACAACCTTCTGAGAATTTTTGAACTAAAAGGAAGGTTGGAAATTGGTCTATAATTAGCTAAGACAGCTGGATCAAGTAAAGGCTTTTTAAGTAGTGGTTTAATTACAGCCAGTTTGAAGCCTGTGGAACATAGCTTGTTATTAGAGATGAACTGATCATATTTAAAACCGATTAATGGTAATGGTCTTTGAACAGTCTTGTAGGAATGGGGTCTAATAGACATTTTGATGGATTGGTTTAAGTAATTATTCAAGTTATTTCAAAGAGTTTGATATGAGGGAAGCAGTCTAAGCAAAAATATCAGCTTTTATTAACCTTGTATACTGTTCATAGTCTATGCCTTCACAATATGGGTCGGTTTTGACTCAGGCCAAGAGTTCCCTCATAAGTCTCTACATCAAATTGTGAGCTGCAGATTAATTTAGAATGTATAAATAGCCTGTCTGACATTAATCCTTAATGTTTCAGAGAGCAGAGAGAGTGTATTTTCTAGGTTTCATTTTTGATGAAAAACATCTATTATCACACAAAATCATGTCCTGTTGAGCCAAAGACATGAAAACAGAACAGCCATAATGATTTAATTATATTTTATTGAAAGTCAAAATACAAGAACATTCTAGAACTTTTGGGATTTATTATGTAACCATGCATTATATAACCAAGTATTACAACTGTTAAATACTGTCCTCACTTCAGTATTATAAAAATATCATCATAACTACCATCTATAATTCAATGCTAATTAACACTCAGAGCACAAAACTTGCTTATTGCAAACTAGCCTGTGCATTCAAAACAGTGGTAGGAAACCATATCTGCTTGGGATTTGCAACAGTGACTGAAATAACAGCTCAGCTGCCTATATAACACAGCCATGCATCAAAAATAAAAATTTCTGCTGTTTTCTAGAAAACAGTTGATTTAACCTAATTCAATGATGCTGAGTTAAAAAAAAAATACAAATAAAAATATTCAATGACATATAGTTTTGGCACAAAATGCGAATCCGTTTTTTTTTTTTTTTTTTTTTTTTTTTTTTTTTTTTTTTTTTTTTTTTTTTTTGTTCCCCCCTAAAAATTGACACTTTTTTGTTTCCTTCTTTTCCCTGTTTTTTGTTAAATTTTTTGG
>VVAS01046080.1:30903-41095 GCA_015103295.1 Ptychochromis oligacanthus
AAGGTGGCGCAATTTCTCTGCTTCCTTTTGCTGGTTTGAATTATGCAGGTATACAACATCAGCATGGAGAATCTGACCTGGGAGCAGAAAGAAAAACAGAGACGAAGAGAAAATACAATGTTGCTGATAAGGTATTATGATGACAAGAGGACCCCAACAGACTAAGCTATATGCTCATGTCTCTCCACTATAACATCTCTAATGAGGCAACAATACCCTAAATCAGGATACTCAACTTGCTTTGACCAGGGGGCACTTTTTCAAAATGACAGGAGGCATTTAAGAAAGTTCTTTCTCTATGTTGTTGAACAATATCAAAATCATGCTTAGGAACAGGAACTAACATCAGCTCCTGTTTCAGCTGATGCTGGCTTTTACCCTTTGCATGTTTATCAAAATTAAAAGGCAATAACTAATCTTTCTTTGAGATGTTTTATTTTCAAATTAACTGATTATTATTATTTAAGTTTCATTTGAATGAGTTTATACAACAATAAACACAGCTGAAAGCACCCAGTTTAATTGGCTAAATTTGAAATTAGTTGAAGGGCCAGCTATCACTCTGTGGCAGGCCTGATTTGGCCTTTGGACCATAAGTTGAGTATCAATTTATTATCTGCCACAGTTGCTACAGAAGTCAATCTTCAGTCACTTCACTGCTTCCTTAAAAGAGAAGTTTAGATCTGAAGCTCTGACAGAAAATGATGTGAGCCAGGAGTCACCAAACCTGTGACCACACCACACCGTATCTGTGTGTCAGCATGACTTGTGGCCACAAAATCAGTCACCCAGAGGGTGGGGCAATCCCTTGCCAGTTTGAGGGCACACCCACTGAGAGATATGTCCAAAAAAAAAAAAAAAATTCACACATATATTCAACCCACCAGGTTCATGCCAACGTCCATCTTGTCTTTGACATGCACACACACCTTGGTGGTAATAACAGATCTACTGGTACCTGGTTACATGTCACCCTCTCAGGTGAAATATTTGGCTTCATAAATGACCCAATAACAGGTGGTGTGACATTTCTGCATATATCTGTACTAGGTCTGAATTATCAATAGCACGGTGAATTAACCACAAGTGTATTTTTTTTTCTTTTTTTTTTTTCTAAATCACACTTAGTGGATAAATGTGTTCTCTAGAGCCGAGAGCTACAATGACTGCAATGATAGAAAGCCTTTAAAATTACATGGATAAAAATTTGTGTTTCAGCTAGAAGCATTCACTAGTTTTTAACAAATACAGAAACACCAATACAATACGGCACTTGAAAAATAAACCCTTCCTCTGAGGAATGGGGACACTTTTTAGATTTCAATGGCCAAGAGCAGCAATGTTCCCAGGACTTAATGAATCTTCTGGTTTTACTCAATTTTTATTTTTTGATTTTATTTTAGTCCATCTCTCTGTGTTAGCCCTGCGACCGACTGGCGACCTGTCCAGGGTGTACCCCGCCTCTCGCCCTATGACAGCTGGGATAGGCTCCAGCCCCCCGCGACACTGAGTTGGCTAAGCGGAAGAAAATGGATGGATGGATGGATTGTTTTTGTGACCACTACTAATGCAAGCTAGTGAGTTCAAAGGTGAAGTCTGCATGTCATGACAATCGGTTTCATCTGTTCAATGTATCTGTTCAATGTATGTGTTCATGTAGTCATCTGAAAAAACTTTTCACATGACTCTATGCAGTCCTGTGAAAAACTAAGTACACTTTTACTGCTTCCACAGGAATTAAAAGGGTAAGCAGCAGCCAGGTGCTGCTAATCAAATGCGCTTGATTTATTGATCAGCAAGTGTGAACACCTCTATAAAAGCAGACGTTTTGGCAGTTTGTTGGTCTGGGGCATTCAAGTGTGGGTTAATACAATGCCACAATCTTCCCAGAACTAGATGTCTCAGCAAATTCCCCCCAAGCTCAGAATGTGCAATGCTCAAAGAAATTACAAGAAATCCAAGAGACTCTCAGACTCTACAGGCCTCAGTCAGCATGTTAAATGTTAAAGTCAATCTTTTCCCAACAAAGAACATGTCAGCACAGCTTAGGTTTGCAAAGCTGCATCTGAACAAAACACAAGACTTTGGAACAACAGGCTTTGGACAGACCAGACCAAAGTGGAGATGTTTGGCCATAACACACAGCACCATATTTGGAGAAAACCAAACACAATATATAAGCACAAACATATCATACCAACTGTCAAGCACGGTGGAGGGGTGATGATTTGGGCTTGTTTTACAACCACAGGACCTGGGTACCTTGAAGTCATTGAGTCGACCCTGGGTCGTGCAACAAGACAATGATCCCAAGCATGGCAGCAAATCTACAACATAATGGCTGACAAAAAAAGAATCAAGGTGTTGCAATTGCCCAGTCAAAGTGCAACACCTCAGCCTGATTGAAACGCTGTAGAAGGACCTTAAGAGAGCTGTGCATAAACAAATGCCTCAATGAACTGAAGCAACGTTGTAAAGAAGAGTGGGCCAAAATTCCTCCACAACGATGTGAGACTGATAGTCAGACAGAAAATGATTACTTCAAGTTATTGCTGCTAAACGTGGTTCTACAAAGTACTGAATCATGGGGTTTACTTCGTTTTTTATAGAACTGAACAGAATCCTGTGTAAACCGTATTTTTCACATGACTGTATGTACTTTTTTTTTTTTTAATATGAACAATAATTTTGAATGATGTTACCAAACTGAAGTAAAATGTGGTGTTGTGCTGTTTAAGTTAAACTTATTTTTCATCTAATTATGTGTTCATAATTTTTCCTGTTTATTTATAGTGATTAACTGTGTTGAATAAATATTTTCCATTTAGATATATTGAAAATCTGACTGAGGCACTGAATCCTAGTTAATTAAGGATGTAAGATTTCATCTCTCCTTTAGAAGTGATTTATAGCAGACTATTGCCAAAGGAAAAACTTCTGAGGTTCTGGACTGAGGAAGCACTTTGTGCAGCATGTGCTGGCAAATCCTTAGGTCTCTGTAAATTAATTTAGTTAAGAGGACTGATCTGAAGGTTCCAACCACACCCCTAGCAGTATTCACATTCCACCTTCTTTTGAACTGAGAATCATACTCCTAATCTTAGTCATATACAATTATTGCATAACAGACTGCATATTAGGCATTTGCCTGGAAGAGGTTCTTGGAGACAGTATACAGTCCGAAAGGATGTGTTGAGAGAGAGCCTCAATCATGGGCTAAAAAATACATCTTCTTTAAGATTTATTGTCTTCTGAGGAGTCTTTGCACATACACGCACACACACAACACACAAGCACATTAGTTTCACAGTACATTTCCTCTGTTAATATAATTGTGCTTCACTTTTGTCAGTTTGTGTTGTACACTGGCCAGAGGCCTGCAGGGGTCTGGCACAGCTCCACTCCTTCATTTGCTGAGGAGATTTACTTTATGCAAAATAAGTGCAGTGTTCTGGAGACAACAGGGAGAATGAGCTGAACAATTTTCTGTTCCAGAAAGAGCAGTATATAGAGTATTTTACCTCCTAACAATTACAGCCTCGTTGCATGTCAGTGGTGCACAATAAAGCTCTTAGGCTGCGTTTATATATCAGTCCTAAACATATTAGTAATACATTTAGGCAGCTAAACACGCACAGAGTAGAATAAAGACGGTTCCTCTCACTGTAAAGGAAGAGGTGCATTAAATCAAGATTCTGCAGGTTTGCTGAACTCCTCACAAAGATGCATTTATTTATGCTGAGGCTATGAAATCACTTCTTCTTTGCTACTCTCCCTCATAAGGTGAAGACAGGCTAATGCAGGCCTGATGCAGTAGCAAGTCTTTACCACCAGAATGAATAATAAAGGTGTGTATTTAGGTGGGAGACATTGAAAAAGCACAACTACACTGCAGACTGGGGCAAAGGAAATTGACTCTTGGCAGGTAGGATGCAGTCTCTGTGGGAGAAGAAGCCTAAGCTGGTGGAGAGGTCCCTGTAGCAGGGCTCAGCTAAACATGCAGTATCAGCATTAAAACAAAAGTCCATGATTCAAACTAATAATGCCCTTCTTCTACTCCTCAGGTAATGAGAAGTGCTGCAGTGGTTTTAGGGACAAGAGGGCTACAAATCACTGCATGGAATAACTATTTATAAACACAACAAGGGTTAGTATGAGACCATCTTGATTCAAAATTTGGAGATCCACATTATGACTATTCCCCTGAGAACTGAACTGTCACAAATCTTTTCCTACCTGGGGTGACCTCCTGCACCAGGATGGGGTTCTGGGAGGAAAGCATGAGGCCATGAGAGTTGAGGTTTGGGTCTCGCTGGATCTGAACATTGAAGCGGAAGGGGTAATTCCTCTGGTCAGAGCCACAGGACTCTGCTGTCTTTCCTTCTGCTGCAGCCCGATCCCTGGAGGGGGTCATTCAGAGTGACATCTTACTGCAGTATTTCTGTCTGCAGTAAGACAGACTTATACTACTGTCAGTATTTCTGCCAGAACAGTATTACTGTCAACAGCCTCATATTTGTGTGGATAACAAAAACCAACCAGGAGAGAATTCGTTCATACAGTGAAACGTAGCAAATTATATTGTGAATTATTTGTCACTAGACGAGAGAAACTAATTTAGGAGGCTTTACAAATATGGACTTCCATTGATGATGATTATACGCAGGCAAATCCCAAGTCAAAAAACACAAAGGTAAAATGAAATTAAGAATATTAATTTACATAAAAAAAACAGCATACCTGCTCAGAGAGTGAGATCTGCTGCCTAAGTCTCGGGACCGTCTCAGCCATCGTCCCACCACCTGCTCCACCCGGCTGGTCCTGCGGGACGGGGAGCGGCTCCTGTCCTGCACCTCCATTTACCTGGCAGGGGTTAGAGATCAAAGGAGTGATTCGTGCAGTAGAGTCGGTTAAATGGCTCCACATTAAACAGAGACGCAATGTACAATGTAAATGTTTATTGAAAGAACGTGCAAATACAAGTGCCAACACCTGGCAAAGCTGCCACAAACGCTCGACTAGAATGAATAATCAGTGCAAACTCTTAATCATTCTCAGGAAAGGACAGAAAATTCCTGTCTAAGTGAAGCCTTTTCAGGGGTCTTCTGGCTATTAGATGTTTGGTATTTGGGCTGAGGCCAGCAATGATGTCACTTGTGGCATCATGCTACCTAAAAGGCTCTTAGCCAGAGTTATGACCCAATCACTCTTATGCTGCCTAAATAAACATCAATATCAGTAGTTTATAATTTCCAATAACAACAGTGTTTCCTTTAAATGTGTCCCTGTTGTGTTGCTGCGAGGCAGGTGGTACTCATAAATGACTGTTGACAAGCCATGTTGGTTGGTGAGATAGATGTAATGGACATGTCATCTCTGGCGTCTGTGGGGTTTTGTCAGGCTAATGCATGAGCCTACAGCTCAGTAGTGAGTTAATGGGTCTCTGTGGAGCCATACAATATTTGAGGTAATACCATATCAGGTTACATGTGCGTGTGCACTCATCAAGGCCTACAGACTTTAGCAAATGTCTACAATTTTGGACATTACCTGACAGCACAGGTCAAGTTCTTATTTTGTGCAAAAACATGTGCAAAAGTAAAGCCAATGCTAATAAGAATTTTAAGCACTCTGAATCAGAAAAAAAAGAGAATGACAGAGGTGTTTTCTCTTTGTGACAAATCTTTCTGCCACATGTCAGGTAAAGAAAACTGCATGACATCACTTTATTAACACAGAATATCAGATTCTGCTGCTGATGCCTCACAACATGTGAATGAAAGTTGAAATATATTTTTGCAAAAAAATAATAAATAAAATAAAAAAATAAAATAAAACAGGAACTCTGGTTTAATGGCTACACCTTACAGCACCAGTACAGCCAGGTCCTGTATACCAAACAAACAAACAAACAAGCAAACTCGACAATTTATGAATCATTTCTGTGCATACGGACCACACGTTTGCGTAAAAATAGAAGACTAGTCAATTTTTACGTTTGTGGTGCAGATCTCTACAGCGTTCAGTGAAGACTCAGGGTGAGGCAGGAAGAGAAAAAAACAGAGCAGGCATCAGTGACTGCAGCCATGACAGTGATTACATCAGGCACATCATGAACAGGAGGAGCTGGGGTGGGTTGCAAAGCAGGCTACACAAGGGTTGAGGAGGAGGCAGGCTGAGCAACTTAAATAGCTCAAAAAATATGAAATTTCTAGAAAACATGTGTGTGAGATGTGTAGAAAATATCACCTGAGACATCAGCTGATGTTGGCTGTTCCCAGCTGAAGTGAAGGGATTGTGTGCCTGTCTGAAACAACAATTTCACTGTCTGGGCTCTACCGATATACACAAATTTTAAAAGTTTAAAAGTGTACTTCTTAATTGTGTGATAAATGGTGTATCTCTTGTCTTTCAAGCAAACTAACAGGTTTTCAAAAGCCCTAAAAATTTGCATTTAATACTAGAATCCAAGCAGAGTATTCTCCCTCTCAGGGTCCCAACACGGTAGGTGCTAAGCTGAGCTTTTCAGACGCTCATCTATATGTTGTAGCTGTCAGCTGTCACCTATGGGCAATATGTGGAATGAGTGTAATATGTGCTTCTTTCGTTCATGTTTGCCTTGCTGTTAGTCCTTTAGCTTAGTCCCTGCCCCAGAAAAGACAGAAGTCACGGAATATATGAAGAACGTCGTGATGATGGAGTGACACCGAGTGTTAAAAGTGACGAATGAAAATGTCCACTGCAGCCATTATTTGTTTCTAATCCATCCATTTTTTCTACCTTTGACGTTTAGTTCATGATTCTTCTGTGGTTCCCTTTTCTGTTCAAGCCAGCTTTTAACCAATCAGGGTTCTGCCTACACATGATGTTGGATAATGCGCTGTGTGCTTTTTGGAGGTCGGCGCCGCCTCCAAGTGAGTCTCTACAGCCTTTGCATTGGCTGAATTCCCACAATCCCTCTCTTTGCATAGCCCAAGAGCTACACAAATGAACACCAACAAGGGACCAGAAATCTGGTTTCCTTCACTCCCTCACCACACACACACACACACACACACACACACACTTACACACACAGAAAACCTTCCTCCGAGATGACTGAGGCAGTCAGACAAAGACTCGGGCATTAACTGATACCTTATACCCCCTTCACATCCTCAAAGGCTGAACCTACTGGACTTGACCATGAAAGAGATACTCTCTGATACTGAGCATTCATGGGGAATCACCTTACTGTGAATGATAGGTGGAAAGGAAAGAGGGTGAATGAAAAAGTGAACAAATGAACGAATGACTTATTTATTTCAGACATTAATTACTTACGCAATGGGCAAAAGGTGGAGAGATTATTTCCTACAGAGCAAATGAGTAACTGCACAGAGCGATGAATGTACGATAAGCAGATAATCTGAATGGAACAATGACATACAGCAGAGTCAGTCTTGTGACAAGGTGATGAGCAGAGGGATGGATGATGCAATGAATACAGTTTGGACTGATGGATGTAATCAATGAGGGAATGATCTCAGCAGGCACGCTGCATCCCTCAGTGGGCAGCTGCAGGAAGGAATCTCCCCCAGATGGATAATGATGGACATTAACACCATCCATTAGAGGAAACAAAAGACTGGGGAGAGGAGAGGAGAAGAAAAAAGAGGAGACAGGAGGAAATGTGTGACAAGTGTAGAAAACTAAGTGAAAGGACAGAACACAGACAAGTGTGATAGAAGGTGAGAGAGGAGGCGGGATTAGTGATGAAAGTGGTGAGTGACACAAGCAGACAGCAGTGGCTCCTGGGGGATCTTGAGTCATAAGTACATTATTCACCCATCTGTCTGTGAACACCCCAATACCCCTCTCCTTGCTCTCTCTCTCTCTTTTCATCCTATCTGTACCTCACTTCTTGCTATTTCGTATTGCATTCTTCCCATTGGCTTTGCTCACAGTATCAGGTTGCAGAGACACAAAGCAGAAGTATACTCAGCTTTGTTAGGGTCTGAATAAAGTAGCTCAACAGCATGGTGATCACACAAGTTAAATGGTTACATAAGAAAACGTACAGATCCCAAGACGCTGAAGTAATGGAATTACAGAGTAGTGACTTACTTCTAAAAGTGGATTAATCAGGGATGGATCACAGCCAAAAGTCTGTGCATTTCAAACACCAAATACTGGAACAAAGCATTCATACACATCCAATCTCTTCTAATCCCATAAACATGTTTCCCTTCCTAAGTGGCTTTGATTGACTACACTGATGAAGTACAAGCCCAGCGAATTAAATCCACTCTGGTAAAACAGTGCTGAGACCACATAGGAAAATAACCATTTTGCAACGACAGCATTCAAGACAGAGATCAAGGCTGGGAATGTCAGCAGATTTTTCTGAAAAGGTGATATATTAGAGGCTGCTGGAAACCTTAGACTGTACTTCCCTCTCAGATCAATCACAAGAAGCATCACATTTCTCTTTCATAAATACTCCAGGAACATCCATTGTTAGCTCTTCAAAACTTTTACTACTGATTTCTCACAATGAACAGTTAAGACACTAGGTATTTTCTGCTCTTGCAGTCATTTGTTATCCATTTTCAGTCACGAGATTTGGGAAGGACAGGCTGTTATTTGAATTGGCTGAATCCTGAAACTACATCTGTAGACGGAGGAACAAAATAATACTGTTGCCTTCTGGGTCTAGTTTGTTTTGCTCTACTTTACTGCATCTTACAGTATGTGTGAACTGAACATGCTCTCATCCCAGGGAGTCAAATGTCATTCTCTCACACTCTGATGACACTGCAGAGATATGCAGGAGGCATCCTTTGACACTGGCTTCTTCAGACATCGGCTGCTGCAATACTGGGCACTTAAGCAAACAGCAACAGAATCGAAGGATCTTGGTGTGGCGGTGGAATAAATCACATTTATCAACCAGGAGACTGTGGTTTGTGTCCTGTTTGGAAACTCTGTGCTTGTTTTCACAAACACAGATGTGCTATTTTTTCACTTGCTCTTTATTTCTGCTTTCACTTGCTGGCAGGTTTAAGCACAAAACATTGTGTGGTCAGATTTAGGAAAAGATGGTGGTTCAAGTTAAAACATTAGACTCTGCACTTTTATAAAATATTAAGCTCCATCCACACTGGAAGTGACGTGACGACCAGAGACCATAGAAAGTGAATGACATTCAGGTGAAATAACTGCTGGCGGGTGAAAGTGGGTGAAATCCAAGATACTTTTCTCAACTTCCTGGTGAGCGATTGAAGTGACTACCACTGACAGTGAAGGACACTGTTGATTGACATACTGTATGACCTGGTAGTACATACATTAAAGGGTTACTTAGGCAACTAGAGCCTGAAATGTCCACGAGCGACCAGTCGTCAGCTTCAAAGCAAATCGAGCAAATCACTTTCAGTGCAGATGCAGGTTTAAGCGTCATACAACACCAAGTGGTGTTTTCCAAGTGTCCATATGTGATGAGCTGGGAGGGAGACTCCGCTACATGCCAGCAGCTTTGATAAAACGGCAGCATTTGATGATAGTGTTAAAAAGTATGATTACACCTCTCATCCAATGACTTTATCTTCCTAGATTTTGCTTGTTTTGTTTTGCTTTATTTCACTTGATGAAGGGATAATATGCAAAAATGTCTAGTAAACAACCTCCATCTTAATACAGTCCAGGAAGCACGTCCAGTCAAACTTTGAGAAGGACGTCCAGCTAATGTCTCAGATGTCTGCACAGCTTTAATTCGGTCATCAGTTTTCAACCATGACCGGACCCTGCGTCTTGCTCAAATAATGGTCATTCACCTTCGAAATTTGAAAATGGAGTGTGGCCAAATTACAAATAACCTTGGCTGTTTTGTGTTACTGACATTGGAAATTATGCTTTTAGAAGGAGAGTTTTGTCCTTCAAAAAGTTTGCTCTATTTTCTTTTGTTTGGCTGCACATAATTACTATGTTAAAGAAACTTCATGGTAGGTGATGCGAATCTAAATTAAATTGAGATTTATAGATAACAGGTGTGTAGATTGCAAATGCGGTTCTTACAACCTGCTTAAGCATGTTGTTTCATACCCATAATCTTTTATGAATTGAACTTACAATGCACACAGTCAGTTATTGATCTTAGGACTAAGAATAAATCTAAGAATGAACTCATAAATAATACATGTACAATGTAAAT
>VVAS01046197.1:1355-15068 GCA_015103295.1 Ptychochromis oligacanthus
TTTTAATTACTCAGCATGTATGTCATGGAGAATGTAAGCATTCCAGTGTTGACCAGTCAGGTCAAACTGAGACCACTGTACAACTCAACAGCTGAGAGCTGAGAGTGATGTGCCCCTGATCTGACAGCAAAAACGATACCACAGTTAAACACTAGAGGTGGATGGCCAGGAGGTAAGTTTTTTTCCAGTCCAGTAGCAGTCTGGTCAAACCAGGTATTATTGCTATGAAAATAATCTAATTCATGTGTCCTTATTTTTTCTAATACAAGTACATGTGACTGATGAATAATTTTGTTGTGAAATGAGTCTGACTAGAGAGGCATACAACATTAATTCCATGAAGACCAACACAGACTACCATTACCGGATATGGGGTTTGTTTGTTTGTTTGTTTGTTTTTAATATAAAAATCATGTTTACTTGTTAGTTTCATAAGATAACATGCAATATTAGAAAGAATAAGGTCAGTGTTCATGAAGGACATTCAGCAGATGGCCAGGCACCATCTTCAGCAGTCTTTCCACATCAAACTGTAGTGAATTCTGGAAACTGTGTGAATGCCTTCCACCTGAATAAGAAATCAGGTGGAAGGCATTTACTACAAGTAGGTTTATGCTGATTACTGCTACAAGGACATGTTGAGGTATGGAAAAATCTTCGTATGCAGTATACACAGTTTGAGCATGTTGCGTTTTCTCTATCAGCGTATTCCACTTCTTTATTAAAGCTAAATCTGGTTTACACTGGGTATTATCTTTGATGTCTTATGAATCACAAAAGAAATTTCACCACAAACTTCACCAAAAATTAATACCAAAATTAATGGTTTTGGAATGCTGACGGGAAAAAGTTCTTTGGGTTCTGACAACTTTTGACTGTGCAATATGCATTTCTAATGACTGACCCACCAGCAGAGGGTCAGAATCTCCTTTGTTGCCTGCATCAAAGCAGAAAACGGGGGGACAAACAAAGTGAAAATGCAGTGGCAAAGAAGCTGTGGCGACAACAGAGAGGCAGACAGGGAGATGGAGATAAAGGAGGGAGAGCCCACAGCAGGCCAGAAGTTCTCCAATCCTACTGCAGTGGAGTGACAATGAGAGAAGAGGGAGTATGAGTCATACACAATCCCCTCCCTCTCTCCTTCACCCCCTCCCAGCCCATCCTACCCCCCACCTCACCCGCCCATGTAGCCGGGTTACGTCGATCCTGACTCATTCATTCACAGCCGAGTCTCAAGCCTGCCTTTGTTATACAGATGAAATTGTGCTACTTAAGAGACCATCCCAGCTCTCATTATAGTCCTGTGACATACTTTATCGCACTGGCTGCTGGAGCCCCATTCATAAAAATGCTCCAGTCTCTGAGTATGTGCAGAGCAAGACTAATGCACGCCCACACACACATATACACGTACACACATCTTCAGTCCCATATGTGGGTGCCTTGTACATCTGAATGTGTTGAGAATGAGTGTATGTCAGTGTTAGGGTTTGGTGTTTAATCCCTGCTGGGGCCACCCACACTCAGAGTGTGCACCCATAGTGCCATAACAGATTTTGAATGTCCTTTGAGTGTGCCCCATCTATTCGCTATCATAGGTGGCTCTCACTTTTTGAAGTTTCACCTCTGTCTGGTTACTTCTCCCTCCTGACATTCCCTTTTTTTCCTTTTTTTTTGTGCATTTTTTTTATCCTCCTTTTCCTCCTCACTCAGAGAAACAGCATCTACCTACATGTGGTTAGCTCATCTCCTTTTCTTGCTCTCCTTCTCTCTCTGGTTAGCTCATCTCATCTCTAGGCAGTCAGCGTTGCAGGCAGCTAATTATAGGCCACACTGTGGAGCGCAGGGCCGGATGTGACAGCATGCTGTGTATGTGTCTGTATGTGTGTTTGCACTGTATGTATGTCTCCTTATCTGTGTTAAATGCAGACATGTATGTTGCTGTTGCTCTGCGCCCCTGTATATGTCTTTCTCCACATCTGTGTAAGTTTTTCGTGAGTTGTGCGTCTATCTTTATGAGGACCTGTTGGAGCTTTTGACCCCGATAGTGGATATTTTACTGGTCCTCACTTCTAAAGGTTTGGGAATGTATTGTTGGCGGTACTCACATGAATAATAATACAAAAGTGTGTGTGTGTGTGTGTGTGTGTGTGTGTGTGTGTGTGTGGGTGTGCAAGTGTGTGGATGAGCCACCAGCAGGATATCCAATCCCAGCCCCTCCCACACTGTACTGCAGCTCTGACTCATACAAGGTGGAGGCAGAGACAACCATGGTCTGATGGCTGGCAATGAGTGTGTGCACACACACATAGACACACATACATGCACACAAACCCCTACATATAGCCTAAATGGCAAAGTAAACAGGTGTGGACATAAAATCCCACATGCATACAGCGTCTAGCACTTTACGTGCTTTGGACTGAAATGAACAGAAATGGTCCATACTGATGGAACAAACCCAGTGATGAGTTAGCCTGACATTAATGTCTATAAACAGATATGTGTGTATGAATACGCAGAATCTGGAGGCACAGAACGGTTTCTGGTAGTAGTATTAGTCTGAGTTTATTGCCCCGTCAAATCTGAGCAGGCTTTGGTTGCGTGTAGGTAAGCAGTCTGTGTGGAGAACAAATGAGCCTTTACTGAAATGTAGTCTCAAAACCATCAGCATTGGTATGAAGCACATTTTAGGTTGGTTTTTTTTATTAGATTTTTCCAGCTATCTGCATTTGTAAAAAATGGCTGGCAGACAGAAGAGGAAGTCATGGATCGGATACCTGCTGTCTACAGTGTTGCCCCCAGAGGCTAGGTCAGGAGACTAGCTGATGGGTTCCCAGACTGACCTGACATGAACAATTTCTCCTTCGCTGCAGAGCACACATACAAGGTGCAGCCCACTTTGCGCTTTAAGTCCATCAAAACATAAGTATTTTGTGAGCTTAACCATATCTTTTCCGATAATGACGTGGTGCAACTACTTTTATCCAACATTAAATAGATTTTAGGTCTGTTTACGGCAGCAGTTGAAGGAAGCCGTAAACACTGACATTTTCAAGGTAGAAAGAGTCTTACCCAAAACAGTAGAGTTTTGGGCAGTAAAGCAAAACAAAGAACTAAAAGATGCAAAATCTGCATTACAATATATGCATTATTTTACAGTGTCAACATTGAGATATTAATGCCTTTATATCAGCATTAAGTGATTTATTTATTAGTAACGTTTACATATTGTCTACTTTTAAAAAGTATTTTGGTCAACAACTTAGCTAACTACACATCATGCAGACATGGAGCAATGTTAGCATTCATTAGGAGTCCTATTCCTAAGCAATACTGACTCAACTTTTAGCATTGTTTTCATATATAGAAGAAAATATTTAGCTCTTTAACTGATGGATGCTCCAGTATGTACAGCTACTAAAAGCAGTCAGGTTTCTACAGCTGATAAGATAAGTTAGACACAATCACAACATTTAAACTGTGGGACATGAAAACAAATACAGTTAGCCTAAAAGATGCTAAAATGCTCCATAGAGCTAAGAGAAGCGTCACTAAAAGCAGTACATTTCACACTATTCATTAGAGGATTTAACTACTGTTACATCTGAAACAAACTGAAGAGGCATTTCCAGTATGTTTTGTTTTTTTGTTTTTTTTTTTAAATTAGATGGCACAGGAAACAAGATCCAGTTGGAGCAGCTGGCAACGGAAATTCAGAAGAACTCTGTTGGAAATAAATACCAAGCTGAACCATTTAAAAATTGGTTGAGTGATAATGATTTAAATTTTTTGTCAGACCTCATGCCTCCATAACATGAATACGAAGATGTGGCTGCGCCATAATGTGCCAGCCACACTGAAGCAAAGATACAACCACAAAGTAATTCTAACAAAATGCAGTCTGGTTACAAAAGTTTTATATCGAGAAAAATGTTTCATAGTGGACCATGAGGCAAAGTCCAGTTTTCCAAAATTTAAGTATGTTTTATTTCACATACACTCACTGGCCACTTTATTATTATTTATTTATTATTTATTAGGTACGCCTCTTCAACTGTCTGTTGAGCAAATATCTAATCAGCCAATCACATGGCAGCAACTCAATACATTTAGGCATGCAGACAAGGTCAAGGCGACCTGCTGAAGTTCAAACTGAGCATCAGAATGGGGAACTGCTGTTCTGCCGGGATTTTCCCACAAAATCATCTCTAGGGTTTACAGAGAATGGTCCGAAAAAGAGAAAATATCCAATGAGCAGCAGTTCTCTGGACAAAAATGCCTTGTTGATGTCAGACTTCTGGCATCAACATGACTGCTTCGAGCTGATAGGAAGGCAACAGTAACTCAAATAACCACTCGTTACAACCAAGGTATGCGTGGGATATTATTTTGGCATACTTTCCATCCCTTTATGACCATAGTGTACCCATCCTCTGATGGCTGCTTCCAGCACGATAACACACCATGCCATAAAACTCAGATCATCTCAAACTGGTTTCTTGACCATGACAATGAGTTCACTGTACTCAGATGGCCTCCACAGTCACCAGATCTCAATCCAATACAGCACCTTTGGGATGTGGTGGAATGGGAGTTTCACATCATTGATGTGCAGCCAACAAATCTGCAGCAACTGTGTGATGCTGTCATGACCAAAATCTCTGAGGAATGTTTCCAGCACCTTGTTGAATCTATGCCATGAAGAAGTAAAAAGTGGGGTCCAACCTGGTACTAACAATATGTACCTAATAAAGTGACTGTATATATGTGTTGTTCTGGCATTCATCAGGGGGCTCAAATGAAATTTCAAGGGTGGGTGGTGCCACCCCTGCATCCACTTTAGCCACGCCACTGTGTAAGTGGCCATGGAATAAGTATGATGCTGCACCTGATCTAAGAGAATCTATGAGAAAAAACCTGCTCCAGATCATTGTGTTCCTCACCTCTGAGTTCTCATCAGAGAACCATGTGGTGTGTTATCACTTGCTCCACTCTTGGATTTGGACATTTCTACTTGTCCAAACACTGGTCTGCAGTGTTTGGTGACTTTTAAATGAATCCAGATGTGCTGGGTTGAAAAAGGAACTTACAGTTGTTGATGATAAAAGGCCTACTTATCACTTTAAATGGTGTGATACATTGCTGTATTTATGTTTTACCTACAGTTTGTGATAGTTTTTTGTAAAGCAGTGACACAGAAGTATCCAAGTCACACAGAGGTACAAATGCACTTGTATTTCTCAGTGAATTCAGTTAAGTCGCATCCATTTGTGTGTTACGCACGTAGGTACGTACAGCTGCACGCATGCACGCCTAGACAGACAGACAACAGCAACAGCTTCACACGTAAAGGATGAGATCAGCAGTCAATATGTATCCATTCAGACACCATGGGAACTCTCTCTCCTCCCTTCTTTATCAGTCTTTCTTTCCTCTTCTCTTGCTCTGCGTCTGCCTCACAGCTTCCTGTGTCACCCCTCCCCCAACCCAATAAAAGAAGAGAGAGAGGCCTGTTCATTCATGCATTCGGTCAGTCAGCTGAGCGAGGAGGGAGGGAGGAAGGGGAAAGAAATACAATGAGAGAGGAGACAAGAGGGGAGGCGAGGAAGGCTTCCTCCCTGCGATGAATAGGTCACCTGTATTACATCACTGATGGGGGATGGAGCAGTGGAAAAGAAAAAAGCTAAAGGTAGGACAAAAAAAGACTAGACCCCTCCTTTCCCTCTCTCTCTTCCTCATCCTCTTCATCTCTGCTTCCTCCTCCTTCTGCCCTTCTCTCTCTCTCTTTCTCTCTCTCTCTCCCCTCTCCATTTCCCCCTCCTCTTCCCATCCTGACAGTATGAGTCACAGACAGACTAGTTCCCTTGATGCACTGCGGAAACGTAATGTGACGTAGCCTCCACCTCTCCCTATCTCGCCACACACATCCCTCCATCTCTCTCATTCATTTGTCCCCCGCTCCCTCCCATTCATCCATCCTGCCGTCAGAGCGCAGCAAGCCTCCATTCACAAAAAGCCCTGCGAGCCGGGAAGGAGACGGCAGGTGGATTTACAACGCCAGAACGAACACAAACTGTCACACCAGAGTGATGCCATACATTTCAATACAACAATCCAATACAGAGAAATTATTTAGAATACAAAAACTGAAAATAGTATAGATACACATCACATGATTCAGAGCATATGCAGCACATATTTGAAATTCATCACCATAGAAAGCAGACAAGAAAAAAAAAAAAAAGAAAATCCTGTTTTTAGCTCAAATGTGAGCTCGTTTGACAATTACTTTTGAGTGCATGTTGTGGAAGATTTACTGTTGCCATGGTTACAGCACGTGCTGTCAAATATGAGTGAGTCTGCCAAGAGCACCGGTTTGTTACAGTAATTTGGCCGTTGTCAGAAAGTGTGTTTGAGGTGTCCCATTGTGAAGCAAATATGGACTCACAATGTAAAACTGTGGCTAGGAGATGCAATATAATGCACATTCTCCAGTCCAGCAGGTACATTTAAAGAGGTGGGAGTGGTGAATAAATTAAAACAGAAACCATGTAGCACATTAGATTGTACAATACATCACAACAATAGATTACAGGAGTACAGCATGGAGATCAGTGTCACTGTCTCGAATCAATAATGTACAGCCTTCTCAAGCATCTATATGTAGTTTCAGACAACAGGCAGAGCAGATACTTACAGTAGTTTGAAGACAAAGAAGTCAGGTGACTTCACACACTCTCACCTCTGACGTCACTGAATCACTTCATCTCTCTGGGTCTGATATGGCTGCATGTCATTAACCCGTGGCATTCACAGCCACGACACAATGCCACAACGCAGACAACACCCTGAGTTTGTGCTTTATGACAGAAAATTCAAAAACATCTGCAGAATGTAAGCCGTCAGCAGTCTCTGGAAGAAACATGGCTCATTTTCTTATATTAGAGACTAAATAGTGCCACCCAGCAAGAACACCAGAGGAGGAGATGTGATGACAATACATTATTGTTAATGACTGAAAGAAATCTGGACATGATACTTTTATGGTAAATGGTTAGAGGGAGGGCCATAGACAGCACTTATTATTGGATTGGGTTTTTTATATGCAGCAACATTTTATTCATTATTGACTGAGTGACAGAAGAATAATGGTACATTTTCTGTAAAATGTATAACCGATCAATATGAGTCAAAGTCACAGCAGCCATGAAAAATGCCTTGATAGAGTTGATTTAAAAGGCAGTACAACTACTACAGAATACTCACAACATGAACTTTATTTTACCACTGTACTCAAAAATAAACAACATATTCTGACTCCCACCTAAGATGCCTTTAATAGTATAGAATTCTCATAACTCAGCTAAGAGACTAATCTCATAAATATGTACTTTTAACACAGAGAGACACTCTCTCACAGTATGAGATCCAAATTCCTCTGGAACTAAACAACCCTTCGAACAAACTGAGGATTACTTAAGGGAAAATAGTGGCATTTCAAGTGTGTTTGCATGGACGCCTGAAGTGGAGCGTGCGTCCTGGAACATAATCAGAGGGTCATTTTATTCCATTACAGTATGTATATTATAATGGCTGACATCACTTAAGTAACAAACATACGGTGGTGGTCGTCAGAGACGGGCGCTTCAGCGACTTCAGAAGGGTTTTATGAATGAACGGGTGACATTTAGGTCTACCCTGCTGGTTGGCTGAAGAGAGGAGCAGAGAAAATCTCAACGTACAGTATGATTCACCACAACAAAGTGTTTGGGAGGGGGTGATGATGTCATCGGTGGCGGTGGTGGGGAGTCATCTGTGAGTCAGAGAGGAAAAAGAAGAGGAGGAGATGGAGGAGGAGGAAGAGGATAAGGAAGAGAGGTGAGTAAAAAAAAAGCACATGGAGAGGTGGGGTACCTGCTGTGTGTGACCCATGGTAACCGGCGATGCTGGCCTGCGGATGACTCACCACAGCTTTACCAACCTTGCACGCGTACATTGCACAGGGATGCTCACGCCATCCGCCATGATACAAATGGATGGAATAATACATCATACATGCGCTCATAGCCTGCTTTTTTGCATTCAAATCCCCGCTTAACATAAGCGCACCTTGCTCACACACGCACATGGAGACACACACACACGCCACATAAAGTGCAGGGAGAGGAGGGGAGGGTCAGGATGACTCACACTTCAATGATAACACTCCTCCCCCTTGCCCCAATCATACACACACAAGAGGAAGAAGAAGGAGGACATATCATTTGGATGCAACCCACATCCTCCCCACATCCTGGGAACCTCCCATCTGAAACTCAGACTGACAGCGGGTGGCTCCGGCTGACTGCAGTTTGTCTAAGGTGATGGGAAATCTCTGGCAGGATATTCTGGCTTTAAATAAATAAGGATGCTAAAGGTTTGTAGTAGTATGTCTGTCCTGACCAAGAATTCTCTGTGTAAAGGGGCTCATCTATCAATTTATGGTTATTAAACTAATACAAGGGGTAGTCAACAACTTATTTCAATTATGTTTTGTTTTTTTCTCCTAGTATCTCCTCTACTAAAGATAACATATCAAATTTACCCATTCCAGTTAATAATCATATTTGTCCAGGGAGAGAAAACATGTTAGGCCTGTTGATTGGCCTACCACCCTTTAGCTGCACAGCACTGTTTGAACTTTTGTCAGCACTAAGTTAAAGCTGCATTTTGTCATGTCTAGTTTTGCTGCGGACTATGTCTGTGATTTTGTTTGTTTGTTTTTTGGTTTTCTTTTGGTTTTCTGTGCCCACACTGCAAATGAATTTGCATTTGTGAGAATAAAATGAATCAGTCAGTTAATTAATTTATCCAATTCATGTGGAAAAGCAATTCCATATGACCCAGGGGTACAATTTGCTCCGTGTTTTTGACTGTAACACAAATGCTCTCATTATTCATTGATTTTATGATTTAAATTGGTGCTTCCAATTTTAGTGGGGAATTTTTTACTTTACCTTTATGTATTGGTAACAGATTCACATTTGACACCAGCTATTGCAATTTTAGTAGAGCAGTTGAAACTGCCTTGGTCTAGGGCCCAAGAAGTAGGATGAGAACACACACACACAAAAAAAAAAAAAATCACTACTCACCTTTAATTAAAGGAATAGTTTAACATCCTCTTAATTGCCATTTTTTTTGCAAAGTGTTAAAACCTTCATGTCCCTAGCTTTAGTTTAGTGTAAAGATGCAAAACAGCAGGAAACATTTAGCCTGGCTTCATCCTTCCTGCATCTCTAAAGTTCACCAATGAACATTCATTTGTTTAATCCTCACAAAAACCAAAGTCAGCATATAACCGTTTTACAAGGGGCTATGCGCTCACCAGCCACTTTGTTAGGTACACCGGCTACTCATTAATGCAAATATTCAATTCAATTCAATTTATATAATGTCAAATCACAACAACAGTCGCCTCATGGCGCTTTATATGTTAGGGTAAAGACCCTTAAATGTTAGACAGAAAACCCCAACGATCAGACGACCCCCTATGAGCAAGCACTTGGCGAGAGTGGGAAGGAAAAATTCCCTTTTAACAGGAAGAAACCTCCAGCAGAACCAGGCTCAGTGAGGGGCTGCAACCGGTTGGGGCTGAGGAGGAACAGAAGAGAGGGGAGGGAGATAGGACATAAGACACAATGGAAGAGAGCCGAGAGCCAGAGTTTAATAAAAACTAATGAAGTGGTGTATAAACACATGAAGAGTGAAAAGGGGTGAATGAAGAAGAAATGCCCAGTGTATCATGGGAAGCCCCCAGCAGCCTAGGCCTATTTCAGTGTAACTAAAGGACGGTTCAGGGTCACCTGATCCAGCCCTAACTATAAGCTCTACCAAAAAGTATCGTTTTAAGCTTAATCTTAAAAGTAGAGAGGGTGTCTGTCTCCCAAATCCACGCTATGTAATCAACCAATCACATGGCAGCAACTCAATGCATTTAGGCATTTAGACATGGTCAAGACGATCTGCTGAAGTTCAAACAGAGCATCAGAATGGAAAAGAAAGGTGATTTAAGTGACTTGGAATGTAGTATGGTTGTTGGTGCCAGAAGGGGTGGTCTCAGTATCTCAGAAACTGATGATCTACTGAGGTTTTCCCACAAAACCATCTATAGGGTTTACAGAATAGTCCAAAAAGAGAAAATGTCCAGTGAGCAGCAGTTCTCTGGGTGAAAATGCCTTGATGTCAGAGATCAGAGGAGAATGGCCATACTTCTTCAAGCTGATAGGAAGGCAACAGTAACTCAAATAACCACTCGTTACAACTAAGGTATGCAGAAGAGTATCTCTGAATGCACAACACATTGAACCTTGAAGTTGATGGGTTACAGCAGCAGAAGACCACACCAGGTGCCGGTCCTGTCAGCTAAAAACAGGAACCTGAGGCTACAATTCACATGAGCTCACCAAAATTGGACAATAGAAGATTGGAAAAACTTTGCCTGGTCTGATGAATTTCAGTTTCTGCTGTGACATTTGGATGGTAGGGTCAGAATTTGTCATGAAAGCATGGATCCACCCTGCCTTGTATCCACAGTTCAGGCTGGTGGTGGTTGTGTAATGGTGTGGGGGATATTATCTTGGCATACTTTCCATCCCTTTATGACCACAGTGTACCCATCTTCTGATGCTTCCAGCAGGATAACACACCATGCCACAAAACTCAGATTATCTCAAACTGGTTTCATGAACATGAGTTCACTGTACTCAGATGGCCTCCACAGTCACCAGATCTCAATCCAATAGAGCACCTTTGGGATGTGGTGGAACAGGAAAGTCTCATCATGGATGTGCAGTCGACAAATCTGCAGCAACTGTGTGATGTTATCATGTCAATATGGACCAAAATCTCTGAGGAATGTTTACAGCAATTCATTGAATCTATGTCATAAAGAATTAAGGCAGATCTGAAGGTAAAAGGGGTTCGACCACCTACCAGCAAGGTGGGCCTAATAAAGTGTCCAGCGAGTGTTTGTTGGGCTGCTTCTGTTGCAAGTACCAGGTTAGCTGTTTCTACTCTTGTTGAGATCATCTAAACAGCTGTGTAGTTTTGGTCACCAACATTAGCCAGTAGGCAAAGCTTCTGAGAAGTCCCTGTTTCAGGCAGGCTTTTCATAATGTGAATTAAAACTGTAATGGTCCAAAAAAAGTCAACCTAACAGAAACCAGAAAAGTAAAGCATGTCTTTTTGGAAAGATTGCTCACTCCCACACTCTCTGTAAATCATAAAGATTCCTCTTATCTTTTGATAGCTAAAACATGCAAGCAGTGAGGCCACTTGGCTAGCACACATAATTCCCATCCATTACTCCAAGAAATACTTCCGTCTCTGTAAATCGAGGGCAGCTGACAAGACACAGACAGGTCTTGGCACAATGTAGTTATTTTATGAATGACATCTGGATAACAAGAACACCTGCACTGGGTGACCCTGCTGGAGCAGAGGAGGTATGACATTACAGAGAGATTCAAGTGGACTGAAGCACAATGTGGATGATAGGGAATTTTGTTGTTTGTGTGCTTTGCAGGGATTTACAGCTGAAACACTGTCAACAGTTAAACTATCTGCACCTGGCAAAGTGAAGTTTGTTTATCCAAGGTCATCTAATGACGTGGGGATTCACTGGACCAGTGCTGAAGGTCTGGTTCATGACCTTTACCCTTTTTTTTCTCTTTCTTAGAAAGAAACGCATATCTTGAATTACTTAAGTACTATGTTTTGTAAAGCTGCTACAGTTTAAAGTCCACATTTTCAGCAAAGAGCTACAGAACGTCTGTACTTTCTGCACACCAGCTGTTTCTATTTTAACAATGTGTACACTGCAAAAGAAAAAAAAAAATTACTTCAGGAAATCAAATTTCCAAAAAGAACCGGTGGTGCGTCAAGTCAGAGGGAAACAGCAGGGTAAATCAATTTTCACAGGAAAGATAAACTTTTGCTGAAAAATGTCATCAACATTTAAGAGTAGACGGTACACTTGTGTGAAATTACCGTAATCAAATCTGTAATTATTTAACAATTACTCCTCAGAAAAGTATGGCTAGCTGCCATGAGGCAAAGCACACCCTTAAGACTTTTTAAACTTCCGTGTTCTGCTCTTGGGGGCACATATTATTTACATGCTGTAAAATAAAAATTTGAAGTGAATTCAAAGTGACATTTTCCTTTTGAGACCTGTGAAACGGTATCTGAATGGAGCCAGTGTCGAGTCAGCTGAGCCCCACTGGAGGCCAGTCAATATCCAGTCATGGGGGGAGACCCGAGAGATAATTTGACACTGTGCGACATTTAAGGTTTCCAGTGAAGCCAAAGCCTGTTTCAGTTAATGTGACATGTCTTCCAGGTGGGGTGACCTTCACTTCCTGTTCAGCTGCAAGGAAAAACACCGTTGACATGTATAATTAGCCACCACCAGTAAATCATCTTGATTCTTGTGCACACACGCGTCTTGTGTGTTAAATTTAGCACAGCTTCCTCTCCATGTGGCTGGAGACGCCTGGATAATAACCTCATGTGAACCTCACAATAATGAACGGATAAAACAAATCATCCCATGTAACTTTCATCCACTAACGGAACATAAAGTCATGTGAAAAATAAAGTTTTCACAGGAAACTGCAGTCATGTGAAAAGCTAAGTACAGCCCATGATTCAAAGCTTGTAGAACCACCTTTAGCAACAGTAACTTGAATTTATCAGTATCTTGACATTTTTGGAATTTTGTCCCACTCTTCTTTATAATGTTGCTTCAGTTCATTGAGGTTTGCAGGCATTTGTTTATGCACAACTCTCTTTAGGTCCCACCATAGTATTTCAATCAGGTTAAGGTCTGGACTTTGACTGGGCCATTGCAACACCTTGATTCTTTGCTTTTTCAGCCATTCTGTACACCAGCACACCAGACACTGTATATTTGCTGCTGTGCTTGGGATCATCATCCTGTTGCATGACCCAATTCTAGCCAAGCTTTTGCTGTCAGACAGATGGCCTCACATTTGACTCTAGAATATTTTGGTATTCAGAGTTTATGGTTGACTCACTGACTGCAAGATACCAGATCCTAAGGATGCATAACAACCCCAAATCATCACCCCTCCACCACCGTGCTTGACAGCTGGTATGAGACATTGTTCCTGAAGTCTTGTGGTTTGTTCAGATATAACGTTGCAAACCCAAGCCATGCTGCCATGTTCTTAGAAGAGGCTTTCTCCTGGTAACCCTTTCAAATAAGCCATACTTCTTCAGTCGTTTTCTAAGCGTACTGTCTTAAACTTTAACATTTAACACGCTAACTGAGGCCTGTAGAGTCTGAGATGTAGCTCTCTGAGCCTTACACAGCCTGACCTTGGGGTGAATTTGCTTGGATGGCCACCCCTGGGAAGATTGTGGCATTGTGTTAGCACACACCTGAATGCTCCAGACCTGCAAACTGCCAAAATTTCAGCTTTTATAGAGGTGCTCACACTTGATTAATTAATCAAGTGCATTTGATTATCAGCACCTGGCTGCTACTTACCCTCTTAATTCCTATGGAGGACGTAAGGGTGTGCTTAGTTTTTCATGGGACTGCACAGAGTCCTGTGAAAACTTTCTCACATGACTGTAGTTTCTCCAATTTAAAAATCACTCTGAAAATACTGCACTGAAATGCTTGCACATAAATTAATATAA
>VVAS01046328.1:2976-14120 GCA_015103295.1 Ptychochromis oligacanthus
CAGTTTGTAAGTTTACCTGAAAATTTAAAATTGGCGATCCATCATCATGACCATAACATCTGCATTTATTTTTTAGTTTAAATATTTGCTGTATATTAACCTTTAGAATAAGGAGACATTTAAAATGTCTCTTCAATTTCATACCAAACAAAGGTTATATTAAAAAAAAAAAAGGAAGCACAAAATATTTAATTCCTAATTTGAAAAGTTGCAGACAGCAGTGTCGGTAATATGTGCTTTGATTTTGATGTGCAATGAATATGAACAGGTAATAATAAGGGGAAAAAAGCCCATTTTATTGGGAATATCTTGTGACAGTTCACAGGGAGAGGACACAAATGCAGGGGACACAAGGAAGCAGAATAAAAGTCCATAAATCCAAATCTTTAATGCAGACAGGCAGCGGTCATGCACAAGAAATCAGTGAGCGTGGCAAACAGCCCAAGTGAGGAGCACGCAAAAGAGAAAGTCCATGAAACAATCCAAAGCTTTGGAAAGATCCAGTCCAGAACAAAAGGGAAACTGGGAGTAAACAGCTGACAGGGAACAGGTGAGGCAGACTAAACACAGGTGACACTAATGAGGACCAGACAAACAATCACAAAGGAGGAAAACTAACGAAAGAAAATCTGGATACAGTGTAAAAAGACCATTTTTACACTGTATTGTTGGAGTCAGAAGTTCTATTAAATGGATGGATGGGTGAAGTGCTAATTTATCAGCTAACCCTACCTAGCTTGGTTAGCAAGCTGCATTCATGTTGTGTCTATGTGTTGTACAGGTGCAACACATAGACACAACACAGGTATCGGCTAATCGTGCTGAATAACATCAAATTCACCCCACCCAGAGGTTGTTATGAAACTATCCACAGAGGCCAAAACTGTTCTCTTTCAACCCTCATTTGGGAAGCGCCCTCTGGCGTGACCAATCACCGAAGCTCCACTACCACCATGTCTGACAGACCAATCACTTCAAAGACATGGTGACGACCTCTAGCTTCTCAGCGGCCCTAGACCAGGATAATTTAACTGTTTGTAGAGGCAGCCATCAAAGTAGTCCCTGAACGTGGGTTTTTATGCTTTCAGGATTCAATTTTACTACACTGTAATCATATTTTTGTTAGGAGAATACATTTTTGTCTTGTAAGCGGTTGTCGTGTTGTGGTGGACCCCACACTTTATCAAGCTAGCACGTCAAGTGAGCTCATCACCTCAAGTCAACGTCGCATCAATGCCAGCTAGTGTACTCCCTCACGTCTCTCTTTACACTGTTCCCCAACATACGTATCACTTACTGGGGCACTCCCAAAAGAGCAGTGCCATCAGGTGGCGTGTATTAAAATGACAATATCTTTCCCACTCAGCTAGACATGCATGGCTTTTCATTCAGTTTACCCACCCAGCACAAATGCTATGGATACTCATCACAGCTTGTTGAGTCCTAGTGTCTTTCATCCTTGAAAGTAGTTCTACTGTATGTCTGAGTTCCACTACTACTGTTACAAGCCAGACTGGCTCAAGCGCCATGCAAGCCTTGCCTCGAGCAGCCTCGGCTGCCTGACCCATTCTGTGACACATTCTGCTCAACTCAACTGCCTCCAAGTAACAAATGAACCCTGCTGAACTAATTAACTGTTGTCTCTAAATCCAGATTTGAGCCCTCAGTCCTTAACATTATTATGACATCCACTTCTGCACCCAAATATTGCAATCTGTATTCATGAATCTCATGTGAATTAGAAAAAAACAGAGACAAGGCCTGTTTTGACTTCTTCACAGTCAAACTATTTAATTCAATACATGATCATATTCATACTTTTATACTTAATTTGTGTTGGAACAGTATCATAAGTCCGGTTTAAGTTGAGGAGTAGCAGAGCAGGGATTTTACGTCTACTTAAAGATAATACAATATCATCAGCCAGCTAATCTAAGGGGGGTTGAGACACAGAGGTTGATAGACATGTCGAAACAGGACATTCTTCCACTCAAAAAGTCTGCCCTCCATTCGCTTGATGTTCATTTCTTCAGCTCAGTGTTCATTAAATCCTTTTTTTTTTTTAAATACTTTCCACGTCATTCACAAGATTTAAAGAAGAGAATCCTCTGCACCAAATAATTCCCCTTCAGTTTGAAGAAAAGACTTTGTGGCTTTACGCTGCTCGCAGCAGTGAGTTCATAATTACTTTAAGGGAGGCTGAAAGGTTGTCACTGACCTGAACCAAGTGGAGAAATTGTCTGAAATTATTGGGGAGTTAAGAAGATACAATGTAATGTTGAAGTTAATACTGAAATATTAAATATGTGATTAGAAGAAATCAATAGCCGCTGGGGAAGCCTGTATTGACAACTGTCTGAAAAGTATGCTGCATGCATAGTTTTTAAAAGGAGAAATGAAACGTGAAACACAGAGAGGACATCTGACAGCAGTAGATGTTCGCATCTCCAGGGAGTCTTAATCTGTTTTTTTGTCGAGTGTTGTTGCTGAAAATTTTGAGTCTTAAGAATCAAAGTCCCCAGATTCTCCAACACATTGTTTCAAGAGTTTGACACCAACAAACAAACCCAAGGTCGTTCAATCACAACAACACTTGAGGTGGGGTTTTTTTTCTCTTTTTTCTCTTTTTTTTTGTCATCACGAGGCTTGACTACAGAGAATAGAGATGTCAGCACGCAAAGATGTCCTTGGCTAAACTCCATTCAAGCTGTCTTATTTTTTGACAGGATGGCCAGCTGGCACTAAAAGAGAAAAGAAAAAAAAACAAGCTTTTAAATTCCAGCTGGACTCTAAGTCCCCAGACATTTCTTCTGCCCTTTCTTTTTATTCAGTGCTACTGTAACTGTGGATAACAGGAATTAAATCCTAAAGGGAAAACTGCTTTAATCAATATTTGTGTACCTTTAAGATGCCGCCTCATGGTAACAATCTGGCACGACTAGAGTGAAAAAAAAAAGCTCATCTCTCCAATGCATGTATGTGTTGTTACAAGTACTGCTCTTGTCTTTATCTAAAATTAAATCTTTTAATTACCCTGTTTTGAGTATGTGTGCACCGATCTGCTTTATAAGATTATAACTTTCTAACATTTCTTCTGGAGAGAGAAATTACAAAATAGATATTCTACTCTCATATGATCTTTAATTAGATTTCAATGAATGCTTTCCAAGATGACACACTACATGAACTCTACAGTATACCTGGTTTCACTATATGGCCAAAAGTATGTGGACACCAAAACTCTACACCAAGTGTGACTGCAGCTCTGACACCTAACAAGTAAAATTAGACAGAAATACGTGGCTTAGTGGAAAACATGTTTCTTTAAAACTCTTTAACATACACTTATGAACAGGGAAAATATTTTTCATGAAATCTGCCAGACCCTTTTTGGCAGATGGGAAGCATCCAGAAAGACTTCCTTCATGTGCACCTGAGACAGTCTCAGCTTCTACTTGTGGCTTTCCCATTTTCTTGTGTGTGTGGTGCTAAATGACACATGAGCAGCACAGAATCTGTCAGATTCCATTTTATACCCATAAACTAAAGCCAAAACTGAAAGTAAGCATTGTTCAGTAAGAAAACTGTTCTTTGTCAAAAACAAATGAGCATTTTATCTGAAGATGTGCCTGAGACATGCATCTCTAAGCAGGAAAATGACTGTGGTGTCACCATGGAGCAACAAGAAACAAGCAGAGTCTGTTAATCTTTCTGCATTTTTCGATCATGATGCTAAAATTGAAGGTGAAAGCAAAAGATTGTTTTTCACCCTGCTCATGATGAGGGTTATAACTAACTATTAAGCTCTACAGAACTGCAGCTAAGAAGAGAGGTTTACTCTCATCCAACAACTGGTTAAACAAGCAATGGCAGAAATCACTATCCCTAAAGGCTTCTGACCAGACATGACAAACACCAAAAAGGTTATAATGAAAGAACTGTGGGAGAAGCTCTGCAGAAAAGCTGGATCTCATGATTATATTTCAGGACCCAACTGCGCACACAGCCATTGTGTACTGGTTGGAAGCTCACATCGTATAGCTCTGCGAAGAAGCACGACCAGAACAATCTGCTCCAGATGGTGGTTTTTAATCCAGTAAACTAGCAGTCATCATTTTTTATGTTACTGATCCTATTAAGCAACACACCACCACACGATGTCCACTCCACGTACACAGGCTAGTACTATTACTGGACAGTCATTTATGTTTCTCTATATGTAAATTCTGTCTCATAATTTGGATGGTGAATTTAACATGTCTGGACTGTCACAGCCATTGCCTCTCTGCCTCCTGATGACAGCATTATAAATCTGTTATGCAAATTGTTCACTGTGTAGTTAGCTCAGCAGGATGAGAAAAGCAACTTAAATAACCACTTGTTATAACCAAGGTATGCAGAAGGGTATCTCTGAATGTAAAACATGTCAAATCTTGAAGCAGTTGGGCTACAGCAGCAGAAGACCACACCGGGTGCCACTCCTATCAGCTAAGAACAGGAAACTGAGGCTATAGCTCACACGGGCACACGAAGATTGGACAATAGAAGATTGGAAAAACATTGCCTGATCTGATGAGTCTTGATTTCTGCTGCAGCATTCAGATGGTACGGTCACAATTTGGCATAAACAACATGAAAGCATGGCTCCATCCTGCCTTGTATCAACAGTTCAGGCTGCTGGTGGTGTAATGGTGTGGGGGATATTTTCTTGGCACACTTTGGACCCCTTAGCACCAACTGAGCATTGTTTAAATGCCACAGCTTGCCTGAGTATTGTTTCTGACCATTATGACCACAGTGTACCCATCTTCTGTTGGCAGCTTCCAGCAGGATGACACAAGCTCAGTTTATCTCAAACTGGTTTCTTGAACATGACAATGAGTTCACTGTACTTAAATGGCCTCCACAGTCACCAGATCTCAATCCACCTTTGCGATGTGTTCTGCAGGAACTGAGTTATGCTATCATGTCAATGTAGACCAAAATCTCAGAGGAATGTTTCCAGCACCTTGTTGAATCTATGCTACGAAGAATTAAGACAATTCTGAAGGACAAGCAGGTCCAATCTTGTACTAGCAAGGTGTACCCAATAAATTGTCCTTTGATTGTATCTATTCATACTAACTCTTAAGAATTTGACTACATTTAGACATTTAAACACCAGATGAAGTAGTAAACATTCAACTACATTATGAGCATGTTTGCAATCCTCTTCACAACCAAAAACACGAAGAGGCTTGACATTGTCTGATTGCAGTTTGCTGGTGAGGTCACCATTGGTCTTTGGAGCCCTGCAAGCCAGGATGGATTCTCTCCAAACTGAAATATTTAAGAAGATCCACTCTCAGTCTTCTGACCTTCATGTGGTTTTGGTGATGCATACCTATAAAACATTAGAATAACCAATACAAATTCTGGAGTAGGAAAATACATGAAATGGTGAAAGTACAGTTCTTGAGTGAATCTTAATTACTTTAGAGGAGTATAATTTCTGCATACTTTTGGATAAACAGCATAAATGTGCTCTAAAAAGAAAAGGCACTACATCTGAAGTTATTTGTTTTTGTACTCATTTTGATGATAGACCTAAAGCCAAATGAAGAGGAGTACTGAATATGTTTGCTCAGAGCTTTAAAGTGACGATGAAGACACTGCATAATGCCTGACAACAAATGCTCTCGCATAAACAGAGCAGAGGCACAGACACAGAGTAATGGCTGAGTGGAAGGACAGATTCAGGCCAAGTCTCGAGCCTCCAGACAGATACATGTGGGATTAGGGTGATTATGCTTTTGAATGGTGGAGGGATTTTATTGCTGACTGCTGGTGTGTGGTTTTACTCCTGGACTACCCAGATTTATACCTGGCCTGGGGGGGATTTTCTTTCGCTGACAGCTGGCTGTTTGGTGTTTTTCTCCTCATGGCAAAGCAAGGAATTAATATGATGTGTTTCATTGAGTTTATTCAGCAAGAGAGCCACCCAGCTTTTGTCCTGCTGATATCTGGCATGCTCTGTTTCAGTAGACATGATGCAGGTGCCAAGTTTTCTGGCACCTGTTTTCTAGTCCAGCTGTAGAATACAGTACCTTATCTTGCTCTGTGATGCAAGCAAAACGTTTGTTTCTTCTATAGCAAGATGATTTGGAAGTAAGTTATCATCACCCTCACTGCCTTAAATGCTCAATCTGTGGTAGGTTTAATATATTAGTGTTTGGAACCTCACTGTAGGATAACATTTGACCATACCACATGGCTGCGCTCTGGTAAATCTCTCAACTTCAGGCTTCTTGCTAGTTATTTTTACTTTAAAACTTTAAATTTTAAGTACCATAAATGTTCATGACTAAAAAGTCAAAAAAATACATACACAGTCAATCTTAAACCTGTCATCACTGTCCTCTAGTTGGTGCCCAGAAGCTGATGGCATTGCATTTTGTGTAGAAAGTTCCAAATCCAAGAACAAAAATATAATTTCTCAAGTGAAATAACCAAAATTCACTCATCTGCATCTGTTCATTATGTACTGCAGGTGAAGCACAGTGGATCCCTTGACCCCTTGTACACGTTGAACCTTTTTCAGAAATCCATCTATGGTGTTTTGAAGTGCCAGTCAAAACACCATAAAATTAAAATCAGTGCCCAATCATCCCAACTTTATTCATCCAAACTGACTTGCATATCTTACAGACGGTAGCTCCATCTAGATTTAATAACAACCTGCTGCTCCCTGTAGTGTGAAGGTTCACACAGACGCAGCCTTTGGTAAACATCTGCTTTCTTTAGTTCTTACTTCGTTCTTACTCTCAGCATGCCAGTGAGCTCACACTGGGCAAATCAGAGTGAGTGTGAGGAAAAAGAAAGAGAAAGCGAGAGCATGTGGGGAAGCATGTAAGAAATCCCTTCACCACACATTACTAGCCAGTTTAGCTCTTATATTTGGAATTCACGCCTGTCTCCATGCTCCTTTTAACGCCTCTGCAGTTATCAAATCATTAATTAAGCTTATGTTGAATCTACTCAGAGAGCCTGGTGTGCGAGAGAGATACGACTGCAGGCAACGGCAGCCATCTGCTTCCAACATGCTGATGTCGCAAGCGATCAATCCTAACAGGTCCTCTGTCCAGCCAGAGCCAGAACAAGCATGAGTTTTAGCATCCCTCTTTAAAATACCACAGAGATGGTGCTAAGGGATAATTGAGTACAACTACATTTATACAGACCATATCAGAAAGATAAAAGGTGATTGCATACCATCAATGAAGGCAAAACTAACAGTACCAGGAAGCTAGAGTCACTTAGGTTGCACGCATTAGTTTCAGTATATCACAGAAATGGCCAGAAGATTTGGCAGTGGCACAAATTTTGTGTTTCATACTATTAGCTGCTTCAGTAAATTATTTTTTTTATATGTTTCTGTGATATAGTGAAGTGAATAATAAGCATTTCACAAGTTTCAAAGACTTCTATTGGCAAATAGATCAAATTTATAGTTTTTCATTTCAGTATTTATAGTGTTGACCCTTCTTCTTCATGCCTTCTGCAATTCTCTGTGGCAGGCTGAATATCAGCTTCTGGGCCAAATCCTGATTGATGGCAATCCATTCCTGCCTTATCAGTGCTCCAAGATGATTACAGTTTGTGGGCTTCTTCTTGTCCACCCGCTTATTAAGGACTGACAATAGATTCTCAGTTGGAATAAGACCTGTCCATGGATCCAAAATGTTAATTTGATTATCTCAGAGCTACTTAATTATCACTTTTTGCCTTGTGACATGGTGCTCCATCATGCTGGAAAATGCACAGATTTAGAGCACTGCGCGGGACTATTTTTTAAATCCCACTCAGAAATTGTTAGAAATTCATGCTCACATGAGTTTGCGTTGGGTCTCGCGGGACACCAGTTTCAATGCAGAGCTGGCACACTACTCACAACCATAGAAAATAAAAAAGATGGATGTAGTTTCCTTGTCGTAAAAATGTGCCAATGCAGAAGTGCCTAAAAACCTGTATTCTATCTGAAGGCCACGACATGGCGATAACTGTGGTTGTTCTGTAGAAGTCTATGGGAAAAAGGCTTTCTTTCTTGACCTCTATAAACACTGAGTTCTGCTGAGTTCATGGTTTTAGTCACTCATTTTGGGTAGTACTGAATAAAAACTTTGTATATTTTGTAAATCTTGGTCATGCCATTTTTCAGATAGGAGGATTAGCCCTGTTATTTTCCTCTCACTCGCTGGCTACCGACGAGTCAAGCACAAGCCATTAGCCAATGAGCAAGCAGTTTCACAGACCTGCCCCTTTTCGTCACATCTGGTTTGGAGGCTTCAAAACAAGAGTTCTGAAATGAATGGGTGACGTCACGGTAGTTACATCCATCTTTTTTACTGTCTATGCTCACAGCACACCAGAGCGCTGGCATGGTTACCATTCTAGGGCTCTGCAGCACACAGAGTCCAGCTTTTACCTTCTTTCTTTGTAACAATTTTAAAGCTTTTGCAGACATCTGATTTTCCACTCTTTTCTTTAGTTTCATACTCTCCAGCCTTAATTTTATTACCAACATCAGTTACACTCTCCATCCTGCCAAAAGTCTTGGGACCCGCTGCCTGTTTCTGCCAGCAGCAACCTTAAAACCGCCCGCTCCTGCGAGATTTGCATCCCGCGGGACCCCAGTCCTAATGCAGGGCTCTACACAGATTGTCACCAAATTGCTCTTTGATTGCTGGAAGAAGTTGGTCTTTGAGGATGTTTTTATACCATTCTTTGTTCATAGCAGTGTTTCTGGGCAGAATTGTGAGTGCGCCCACTCCCATGGATAATAAGCAAACCCACACGTGGATAGTTGGGATGCTCCACTGTTGGCACAACTCAGGACTTAAGATAGCATTCACCTTTTCTCCTTCAGAAGATCTGCTGTCCAGTCTTTATACTTTCTGCAGAAGTTCAGTCTGTCCTTGATGTTTTCTGCCCTTCTTTTTATCCACTTGCTGGCAATTTTGCCAATTAACCTCCCCAATACTGGCAAAACGATCGCTGGACACTCTCGGACATCCTGACAACTTCTTAACCGCAGTTAAACCTCTGTCCTCTGCCAGTAGGTGGCTCTTTCAGATGCAATATTCTTAGTAGCAATTTCCTTGTGAAGCCATTTTGATGCAAAACAGTGATGGCTGAAGGAGTTTCTTTGGAGGTAACCATTGCTAACATAGGAAGACAATGATTTCAAGCACTTCTATTTTATAGTCATGAGTCTGATCATTTAATGTCAGGGCCAAAATAAAGCTAAAAATAAAAAGGTTTTTGTGATAAAGCTAATGTTTATACTGATGAAGGTCTTTGCAATTCACAAATATGTTTCCGATCTCTCTGCACAATAAAATAGAAAAATTGTGACTCGCCAACATAAAAACTGAAACACCATATTATTGCCACTGCCAAAGCTTTTGGCCATGACTGTAGATTGGCTACCATGTACACTCACTGGAAGAACGGGAGGCAGATACTTTAAATCATGTTGGTCAACATAGGAAAATACAAAAAGAAAAAAAAAAGACAAAAAAAAAAAAAAAAAAAATTGGGTTTAGTACTGTTTAATTGTAAGTGAATTGAAAATGTATGCAAAGGTAAAAATCCATCATCCTCTGCAATATGAAAGTTTATTGTTGTAGCAAAACCCTACAGCAAAACAACTGTGCTCGTATTCACAGGATTTTGTATTTAGGAAAAGTAATTACTGACATGCATCCGAGCGTTGGGAATCTGGACTTTACCAAGTGGGATTAAAGGGAAGAAGGAAACTTGTTTTTGTTGTTGTTGCTTGATTTGTTTGCCCTCACAAGACTAATTCCTCCAGTGTGATGTTTTTGATTTATAACACAGTCTACAAATTTTTAAGTGAAATTAAGAACTTAATGTAGTTAACTGACGTAACTGATGTGAGCTTTAACTGCTTGCAATGTTGCAGCCTTTTTGATATGTTGTTGGTTCTGACCAAGAAGTATTTAAAGCTCCTGTGTGACTATTGTGGATTTTCACTGCAAAATTGCTGGCTATCGTGCTGCATTTTTTTTTAAAACCAGAGCCAACAGTGAGGTTGAAAGTTGAGTAAAAACTAAAAATGCTGAGATAAGCATAACCAGCTGAGTCTGACATCCTAAAATGATAACTGAACAGAAAATGACCCAGATGCAATCATTGGAGTCTGGCAGGCTAACCAAACAAAAATATATTTTTAATGGAACTTAATGACAAAAAAAAGTGCAGCACAACACTGGCAGGGTAAATCCAAAAAGTAACAATCCAAAAAAATACAAGGAGCACAAAGACGATAAGGAACAACAGGAGCACAAGAGCAAACGAGAGTAAACTGGTGGGTAAAGAGATGATCCGACAAAGACAGAGGGAGACACAAGTCTAAGGCTGTGGTTGAATAGTCAATATTGCTTAGGAAAAGCCTAACTGCGTGACGTGACCCAGAAATGTCTGCATGGTCGTTTTTAATAAAACCTGGTCGAACTCTAAATATTAAGGTGTCTCAGTGCTTACTTTATTACTTCCTTTAGCAGAGGATACCCTGAATGATCCTTCATGAAATGCCCTCCCACAATTCAAAGCACTATTATAGAAACAAATGATCAACATTACTGACGTGAGGCAGATTGCTGTGTAAATTAATGACGTGTTTTCCGTGGCATAGCATGATGATGTGCAGATACATTTTGAACATTCAACAATTTGTTAAACCCACAGGCGATCTACGAACGTTATGATACTTCATTAAAATCTGCTTGTCATAAATTTGTTGCCTTGTGTGAAGCACTTTGTTAAAGTGGGTAACAAAGTGCCCTGTAATAAAGTTAATTATCCATGTTAAACCAGTCAAAGTGAAATGATGGTTGTAATGTAACTTAGTTAGCATTGGTTACGATCTTATTTTAGACATTGCTGTATCGCTGGCTTTTAGGAATATCAGTTTTACTTGAGATACAATGAAGGCCTTAAAGACTAAAAACAAGGCAAGATATCAAATGAACTAAAAAGGAAACAAAAAGTCTACAAATACTTAATAAAAACCCAACACCATGATGCCAACAATAAACACTGATTAAAAAAAAAAAAAAAAAAGACAACGACAACAACATCTC
>VVAS01046331.1:7900-23420 GCA_015103295.1 Ptychochromis oligacanthus
GAACTGAAAGGCTCCAGCCCCCCACACAACGCTGAACTGGATAAGCGGAAGAAAATGGATGGATGTTCAAACTGTGAACAGGGAAAAGTTGACAACTGACATTGTCAAATGTTAGAATAGTTAGCTTAATATATCATATTAGGGATGTAAATCATTTCAGTATATGGGGTCAGCTCTGTATATTCTTGGATGCTATTGGAGTAGCTTTGCATGATTCAGTGTTTAAAATAATATTTGTACTATGGTGCAGCCTTTCAGTTCATCCTCTGCCTGAAATAAGTTGCTAATCTCCCTTCTCTTTAGGCTCCCTTTCCTTTAAGACAGCTTTTTTTTTCTGATTGGCTATCCCTTTGCAAAGAGAAGGTTTAAATGACGAAGGTGCAAAAGGGTAGCTCACAATCAGAGCTATGGGCCTAAGATGACCAGATTAAAGATACTCACTTTTTCTGACATTATAAAGATCCAAGAGTAGAAAAAAACTCTAGGAAATCTAGTGATTATAGCAGTCTGAAACCACAGCTTTTGACTCACAGGGATTACATACACATAAACTAACCTTATTTGAAATCACAAATAATAAGTATTCACAATTGTGAAAGTCCAGTACTGTAAATGGTGGGGTTTTTATAGCCGTGACATGCTTGAATTTTACACTTTTCCTTGTATTTATTTATTCTTATTGTATATTTCATGTTTTTCATTATCAAGGTGTTAATCTGCAGTCAGCTTAAATTGTGAATCAATGCAGAACTGATACAAGTATTGTTCTAAATGAAGCAAAATGGCTCAGATGTGTATTTATTAAGCCTAAAACTAAACCTAAAGGTACATAATTACTTAAGCATCACCTGCTGTTTGGCTAATATAGCTAACTTTCTTCAGTTTCCTAAGAAAATAGAAAAAAATGTGATTTTCATAGCCAGTATGAAAAGCAGTGCAGGGAGTGGAGCTTTTGTTGACCGGCGGGAATCATTAAAACCCTTGAAACCCCATGGCAAGGCTTAAAGTGCACAGAGGGGATTTTAAAATGGTTCAAAAAGTACATACACCATTCAATACAAGTTGATTAAGCCTCAATAAATGATCATACAGCACCACAGGAAAGAGCCCTTTGGTTAGCAAACACAAAGAGCGTGCGGCCTTAGTTTAAGATGTGGTACACCTCCTTGCCTGGGATCACTTCCAGACACCGAAATGAGGAAGCGCTTTCCTATTGCTGTGATTTGAATACCATGATCACTGAGCACTTTTATAAGAACCCCATTAAAAGTGAGGTTTTGACATACAAAAGAGCCCCTGTTGAAATCTCACGCACATTGTCAGGCTGAAAGACATTATAAAAACTCTATATGGAAGCATACATCCTCTGTGTGTGTCCTTGCCTCACGCACCATCAGAAGTGAATATCTTTTGTAGTGGGAGACATAACCTGTCCCCTGGAGAAGCCTCTGCCCTATAGCACAGCAACATTCTGCAGATTAATCACACATTTGTTCAGCATGATACAATCACCCACACTGGACTTAACTTTTAACAAAGACATCTGCCTGAAATGTGCTGATTTGTCAAAATGCTCCACGGCCTACAAAAATAAGTCGCTCTGAATAGCTGAGGTGGACACGATGGCCCAGTGTGACCCTTTTGCTCCACCTGCTCTTGACAGTGTTTATAAAGTGCCAACTCCTCTCATTAGCGCTCCACTTACCCCAGAGTTATAGCAGCCCTGCAGATCAAACACAGCTTGGGCGAACAATGGCTGAAATGGCATTAATATGATATGTAAGAGTTCAACAAATATTGAGAGAGCTCTCTTTGATGGGGACTGTTTTACATTAGAGGCTTTTTATTAGGGCTTTTCTGGTCTTTAATGTGCATGTTTTCCCCTTGAGTCAGTGTTACCAGGTTTAGGTCTCGTTGTGTGACCGGTCTCTGGATTCAGTAGAGGACGCACATACGGTGCACATACGACAGCATTCGTTAATCCATGCTCAGCACATATATTGCAGTTAGGGGTCTTTTCATGTGTAAATCAAAATTCCTTGTGGGTTAATAAAGATCTGTTGTATTGTACTCTGTTTTCATTGAATTATTCCAACCATTTGTTACTAATAAATGTGACACTGATGAATGTGAGACTGATTCAACTTTGGCAAGTAATCAAGTATTCATCTGACAGCCCAAACTGTACCCAACCCCACCAGTCTGACCACTGATATGAACAGTGGAATATGTTTATTTATCCATGCACATTTCTCCTCATTTCTAAATTAGTTGACATTATGGAGCGTGCTGATGCTGACAGGTACATTTAACACTGGCTGAAAAGTTTAAATCACACCCAACTTTCTGTATACAGAGCTTCTTAGGCCGCCTTCATGTCTAATTACTGTACATCGAACTGAATGGCAGGGTGGTTTATGGTAGAACATATGCAGTTTACACTTCTTTTCCAAGAATGCCGTCAAAGGTTAAATAGAGAATTTGGTAGAACTTGTGTTTTGTCTTTTACAGTTTGCTTCTCCTTTAGTTTCAGTGTTCATCTTATATTATTATTTCTTTCCTGAAAAGATGGAGGTGCAGTTCAAGACAGACTGAGGTGCACAAGAGTGCAAAATGCATGTCCTAAAAACAGCTATCATGTCCACAAAATACATAAACTGTTTTCATTCACCAATTAAAATGCTGGTTACATTCAGTCAAGCAATTTATCAAGACTGAAAGCCATTTTCCATTAAGTCAACTGTTCTCACTCAGATGTTCATCAGTAGGTTTGCAAGTTTGTGAAGGGGGGAAGACGCAGATTAGACTAATGTAGCTATAATACTCTGAGCAGTATTGAAAGTCTTTTGGATGCAATGCCACATGTGTTTGCATGTCTGTTTTGTTTGGCCAGAAACTGACAGCAGCTTCTGGTTATCCAAAACCCATTAGAGGCTTTGATCCCAAATGGACCTCATTTCCATTTGCTGAAAGTAGTGTTCTGTATTTGTCCTGCGGTACATGGATTGTATGTCTGTGATTTGTTTTTAAGTGTTACACATGATGTCTTTCAAGATCATTTTAACAGGAAAAGGATTGCCTTCATCTTCATCATCACTGTTTATATTCTAACTTTCATTATTGCCACCATAAATAACTGGTTCCACTGCTGAAATATAAAAAAAAATCCGTTTTTTGGGGGGTTTTTTTGGAGCATTAGTATCTCAGAGAGTTTGTGATGATTGGAGAATAATTTAGAGTGCCTGTCAAATGATCATCTTGCACTCTCTGTACAGTTACTGATGGTTTGATGCTGTCACAGTGTTAGGGGTAATGTCCTGACTTCTTAAAATCTGTTTAGCACGCATTACAGAAAAAACACACACTCTCTACTCTCTACCAAGTTGAGGTAATACTTTCCATACACCTCTGACACAAAATCAGCCTCAAGCTGAAGTTTGAAGTCACTGAAGAATTCTGCAAATTATGTTGTTTTGTGGTATATGGTTAAGGCAGATTAATAAAGAATGTAAACTGCCTTGCTATAGGCTGGGGACAAGCAAATGGCAAGTTAAAAAAAAAAGAAGGCCACAGCTTTTTTACACATTTAGATCATATGTATCACTGAGCCAAATCCCCATTTCAACATTGTGTCAAAGGCGGCTCTGGACCACATCCCAAGCTCTTTGCTTGTTTGTCTTTTGTAAAAAAGAACAACTATCCCGGCAGTGCCAAAGTACCCCAGGCTCTTTGATATGTGAAAGCCTAACAGTGGGACTGCTCCCTGCTCAGCTGGTACACAGATGTGTGTGTGCATGTGTGTGTGTAGGGGGAGTCCGCTGTCTGAACCGAACACAGATTAGTGACTTCTTTTTTTTTTATTCCTAATAAATAAACCAATGTGCATGCTGGGTTATGTGTGAGGGGAAAATAACATGCCACTAGCCAATCAGAAGCAGGTGGTATAGGGCTTGGTGGCTACAGACCCTGCAGCTCTTATCATAAAACAACTGCACTTTTAACTTTAATTGTAGTTGAGGATAGATTTTGGGTTTTGGGTTAGAAGTGTTTTATTACATCGGACCAGAATCAAAGCAACAGAAATATAATTATGTTAAAAGCAGGCAACAATTTTGTTGCAAGGAACGGTGGCCAAGTTTCAGGCTGAACTTGCTGATAAGGGTAGTGCCACACACAGAAAATGGGGAAAACAGTGCACTCTTTACTTTATGACTTGACTCAGAGCAGTACTGTTCTCTTTACAGTGTTTACTTTGTCCATTCTGCTACTTATATACTCTACTTCACTCCACGAGCATAAGTAACCTACATTTATCTGCAATCTATACTTACCAGTACATTTCAGATACACACCTTAAAACAAAAAATAGGATCATGTCATAGATATGATTTAATACTACAGCCTGACTTGTCATTCTGCTTCATATTGAATTCTGTACTTTTGATTCTAATTATCAATAACTTTTTGCAAATAATGTTGTACTTGTTTTGTTTTTGCATAAGAAAAGCGCAGTACCTGTCCATGTATTTTGAATGCATTTTCACAGTAATAGTGGCATTTTTACCTATTTATTCTACTACTGCTGTATTTTGAAAGCAGTATTTTTTTAAATGTAGCACCAAAGCTGCACACTAAATGTGTTTTGTGATTTCTTAAGGCAACGCTATATTTTCAAAATGCTCTTGAGTCTTCAACACATTTCTGATTTGTTCTGATCTATTTTTCTGGTGTGCTTAAATTGTCATTTCAATTAGTCTTTCAATCAGAATTTATTTTTATTTTTTATTATTATTGTTGTTTTAAACTTAGCTTGAGTCTGGGCTAATGCTTTTGATTGCTATATATTTCCGAAAGTGTAAGGTAGTTGCAGGTGGTTGCAGCCACCGTTCTCGCCCCTTTTTGTATGTATGTTTTTAGCATTTTAGTGTGTGTCCCTGTGTGCTGCCTGTCAGTCGTCAGTTAGTGCAGAAAATAACAGCTGCACGGCAGAGGAGACACTTCTGTACGAGCGGTCAGAAACTCACACGAATGTGTGTTAGCACAGCCGCTTTTACCGTACATTTTAGTCCCTGTACACTCCTTCAACTTTAAGATGGTGGCTAAGCTGTCTTTGTAGTGAACTGCTAAAATAGCACATACTGTAGGTAGATCTTTGTGTGATTTTCTCAGCTGCGGTTCAGGGCTGATGGCCTCCAGTGAGCTTTTCTCTGAACATAGTGGGGGTGATTATGATGAAAGGAACAGAGAATGAGATGACACACCCTGTCTCTATAATTCACTGCTTCATAGTGAACAGAGGCATTAAGCACCCCCTCTTTTTTTTTTTTCCTCTCTGGAGAATGGTACATGTCACACTGCACAGTGTCTCTATATGAGTCACCTCAGGTGTTTCGCACGCACATCAGCATCAGCATGGCATGTCATCAGATTACTTCATCCACACCATCACAGAGGAAAAAGAATGATTTATAATGCCAATCAATGATGCTTCACTTCATCCATTTCATTTTTAAGATTTCAGTGGAGAATTTTAGAGGTTCCTAGTTTCTGTGCTAAAACAGAAGTTTCTCTAACACAATTTGACTCATTGCTACATTATTGCATTGGCTATTTTCTGAAATAAAGTATGAGTCAAACTAAAGGCACAATCTGGCCACAAGTGCTAAAATTCAGCCAAATCTACATTTGTTTCAAATTAATGGTGAAATTTTTGTGAGTTAACTTTCATCACTGTAAATGATTTGATATTAGGTTGCCTCTGCTGATGGGAATGAATTATGCTGTGCTTATAGGTTCTATGACACAGTGAGAGCATGTCTTACAGTCAATAACACTATATAAAACCCAGCTATTAATATTCAGAGTTGAATGTGTTTTTTCAGACTGATATTTTATGCTTTTGTACATTTTGCAAATGTTTGGTTTGGGGTTTTTTTTGTACATTTGAGATTATTTATGATCAAAACAAAAACGTTGACCCTATCTTGACCTATCTCGTGTCTGACTCCAGTTTCACACACTATAAACTTACAGAAGATAAAAAGAAGAAGAAGAGCAATACAAAATGCTGAACCACAAAAACATCAGGCTGTCATTTTTGGGGCCTTTCCCATAACCCCTGGTTCTTGGTAATTAGTCAGCAATTGGAGATAAAGCGTGTGATTGGGAGTGAAAACAACGTGGGGATCGCAGACTGTGGTTTGGAATGGCAAATTCCTCTGGGAGACACAAGTCTGTCACAGAAGGAAACTCTTGATTTAAAGGCAATGCATTCTATGAGACAGCACAGGAGTTTTTAATTGCAAACATTAAATTACAGACTGAGAAATTGTGGCGTGTACTGTACAGTGTGTATTTAGACAGGCTCGCAGCTGTAGCTTGTGTCGTAATAAGTGTCAGCGTCATCAAGACATCGATTTGTTGTTCTAAGTGTATAATGGATGCACCTAGGCAAGATTTTAAAAATTATTTTGAGCATATTCATATAATTATAATACATTTTTACTCTTTTGCTAAGAACTACTGTGTACTATTATATTAGCTGTATACCACTCATCTTTTTTTAAAGTGACTTTAAGTAGAGCTTTTAAAAAATTGTGCTGAACATTTTTTGTGTGCAATATTGTTAAATTGACACACTAAACCACTCAGCCTCATTGGTATCTGGCACTTATTAGTTAGCAGTAACTCATTTGTATTGTACAGTTAGTATGTGGCATATAACTGACTCACACTTCCTTTGACCACACTGAACTTCTCTCACACATGTACAAGTTGTGATACCCTGTCCACCAAAATGTCTACATAGTGTTTTTTGGTTTTTGGTGTGGTTTCTACTAATCTCCCAGTGGCACCAAACAGATTTGTGTCTCTATATTGGGCTCAGCAATGGTTACCCCTCAGCTATGTTGATAACATTGTGGACGGATGTGTGTTTCTTTGTGTGTGTGTCTGTGTGTTTGTGAAATCTGCCTGTAGCATGTGTGTGTGAGTTTTAGGGTCCCTAAATACACCATGTGTGCTCCTGTGTGTGTGCACACGTGCAGTGGTGTTACACATGGGTGTAAATGACTTGGTCAGGATTGTATATGACTGAATGTGTGCGTGTGACAAATGTGTTGTAGGGGAGGAGTATGTAATGTCAACAAACAGGAACAACAACAACAACAGTTACGCTGGCTGCCACTGAGCCTCAGCTATGTTGTAATTAGAAGTGGATGAAAATGTGGAACAACAGTGCCTTTAACCATAACCAAACATTTCTCCCAGGCGGAGGATTACAGGCAGAAATTGAATGCGGTCTGCTCTCCCCTCTGCATGCCACATGTCCCTGCTCCTCTGGCCACGATCCTGGTCCTCTCCTCCGCCACCGGCCATTTGGGGCTGCACCCCAGATGTGTGATATGGTCACCTTCAAAAGCTCCACTGACAGTGACTCACATGACTGCATGCATGCAAGTGGGTGTATGTATGCCCGTGTGTGTGTGTGTGTGTGTGTGTGTGTGTGTGTGTGTGTGTGTGTGTGTGTGTGTGCTATCCTTCAGTCTGTGCTGCCTCTCACTGGTTGGGCATGATAATGTCAGTGACGCTTCCTCTCTTGGGATGCAAGAAAATGTAGACATTAATGAAAGCAATCTATTTCTGCATTTGCGTTAACCGGTGTGGAGTTAACTTAACCAACTAAATTTCGAATGACTGCTTGGTAATAAATCACTTTAGCATGCCAACTGGAACTCCAAGAAGTTAAATAAATTCTAACAAGGAGGTGCAAATCCAATGTTGCCTCACATCTGTATTTTCCACTGTCAAAAAGTGAATGATTTTTCACTGCTGCACGGTCTAAAACAAGACCACCACATGCGTGAATGAGTTTCAGGCTCTACCACCATGTCCTGGCACAGAGAGCACATCTGAGAAAACTTGTAAACAGTCAACCATAATCATATGTACCCTGAACGGAAACATGATTAATCTAATCCCTGCCTGTCTGAAAATGCCAGAAAATGTCTCCTTATTGGAAAGCAATCAAGATGGGCTTGCCCTGTGGATATACACTGCAACGGCTGTGAAAAGATAGAAGCAAAAGAGTTTTATCCAATTTGCTAAAATGATCAGGTTACAGTGAAGGCATGCTGTGTTCAACCCAGTGAAATCTGCAGTTGGGGGATTATTAGGACCTGTTAACTGTTGCCTCTTCTCTGCTTCCCTTGCACATGTCAGGATGACCTCGGTGCATTCTCTGAGAGATAGATATCGAGTTTAGGAGTTAATTGGTTGCAATAAAACAACACAAAGCCTGCTTTGTTTTCCAAACAGTCTATCCAAATAAAAGAGTCTGCTGCCAGCATCCCGAGCCCTGCATGGGACTGGATCTCAGCAGGACAGCAGAGCTTTAAGTTCAGCTTTGGGCCTGACCTAATACATTCCTGTTCCCCACATTCAACCTCCTTAGCCTCCTCTGGGGTTCAGTCAGGTGGGAGAGAGTCCCCCCTCCCTACAGCAGCAGCAAGAGAGGGGGTTCGAATGTGGACAGAATGGTTTGCTCAGCAGCCTGTTGCTTCGGTTTGTTTGGAGCTGCGGTCCTTGCTGGAATATGTAACCAAATTCTTTTCCCTGTCCCACAATCGGAGTTTGCTGCCAGCTTCCCTGGCAATGAGGCCCTGAATTAGGGCCAGTCCTCCTGCTCATCCCACAAAGCCTTTCATGTTCCCAAACCGCAGCCTGAGCGAGGCGCCTCGGTTTCAACAGCAGCAGACCAGCATATGTTTGCCTAATTCCTGAGACATGATGACAGTGGTCTCCCAGCCACGAAAAGACAGCTTCAGTTTTTTTCCTCATCCTGCACTTTAATTAGTATTTTCTGTTGTTGATGACTTCCAATAGTTACACACCACATGTTTTCTCATTACACGTGTTTTTATTCTTTTTTTATGAGCAAGCCCCCACACCCCTAAACTTTTCCTCCTCCTCCACCACCTCGGTCACCCCTCTCTTCCCACAATGCTTTGCTTAGCGCATGACCTTGCAACTGGAAAAAACCAAAGAGCAGTGGGGGAGGTTTTTCATTGCCCAGCAGGAGATGGAATTATAGTTGGTTATTGCCCACAACTGCTAGGTGTAAGGAAGGATCACAGCACTGAGAGGTGGACACAGTCATCCTGCCACAGGTCACAGCAGATTACACAAAACCAGACTTGATCTCGTAAAGACAGGGCGTCAGAGAGCAACACCCAGCGCTGCACCCAGCGATGCCCCCTTGAACTTCTGCTCACACTGAGTGGCGCCTCAAATACTGTCATAGCCTTTGTTTTTTTTCTGTCTGCGCAGTTTTACTGGTTTAATATTTTTTTATGAAATAATGAGCACTTTAATTATGTAATATAATTAGGAATATGAATACGAATTTGGTATTCTTCAAGTGGCAGCCAGCTGGAGCAGATAGGTGTTCACTGAATCGCTTCAGTGATGAATAAATTGCCTGTTGCTGGGGTCAAACTTGCTATCTTACAGATTTAAAATGTTGTGCCCAGTCTCAAGGAGTTATTGCCATAAAAACAAGAATAACACTGTGCAACATGCCATGATCTCTTCTTGACCTTCTCTACACATTTGCTGGTGCCTGCAGCAGTTGTGCACTTCTGTGTTAGACAGCTTGCCTTTGGTGTCTGAGGAGGGTTTAGTGATGGCGTGATGATCCTAAAACCCTCAAGAAGCATTGTTTTTAATGCTCACACAATCTACAGTGTATTCACTAACTTCTGTCTTATTTAGCACAGAGTATATTTGCTGGTGAGGTGAAACATAGAGCCACAAATCTGTTACAGAGCCAAAGAAGAGCTTCATGCAGCCAAAAGAAATAAGCACCAGAATCCTCCTGAAAATAATCAGAATTTAGTGGTGTATAATGGTTTGCTTTGAAGGAGACGGTATTCATATTTTCTGCTCTTTATTCCACTTATCAGTAGCCCTGCTCTCTCTCCCCTCAGGCCAGTCTTTTGGGAGTTAAGACTCCTTGGCTCACATTAACTGCCTGTGGCTGTCATTGCATGTGTTTAGTTTCACCACTAGTTTCCTACGGCTTACTGCGGCCCTGCTATCCTCTCAGATGGCGTGTGACACACACTTATCCCAGGCAAATCTGTGCGTCCCCTCCTGCCAAGTCAAACAGCTCTGTATATTGCTGACGTCTAACCCAATATCTTTGGACTTTTAAAGACGTGTGTTTTTTTTCTGCTTTTTCATGTACAAATCTGACCATAGTTTCAAATACTCAATCATTAAATTCTCAGCACTGCTTGCTGAAACATTCAGAGTTTATTTTATTCCTGCATGTACAGACAGCCGCAATACATTTTTAGCAGCCACGGCAGGAGCCGTGTGTATTTTAACACGCTGGCCATATGTGGCACCCTGACCTCTTTCATAAACAGAACAGTCTGCAGAGCACCATTGGTCTGTTTTAGCAGTTTGGGAAAAGAAGAAAAGGGGGCGGTAAAGGGGTGCTTTAGGAGGGGTTCTGTTGGGGTACTTTGAATGGAAGTCATGTTGGAGCCGTTCCCTTTTGAGGAAAGATGGGCAGCACTTGAAGCTGCATTTAACTGAGGTCCAGCCTATTCTTGTATTAGTTAAGCCAAAGACTTCATCCGTCTGCTCACCAGAAGGTTGACAGAATTAACTTAAAAAGGATTCCCTGTTCCTAAGCTGTCAGGCAACATCCAATCCTTCAGGCAACTCCAAATATATTGGACTTTTTTAAATCCAATCCCGCATCCTTTGTGCTTTGTAGTACAGTCTTGGATGCACAACAGTGGCTAGGCACAACAATTAGCTTTCCATGAATAAACAGCTCTTTCTCTCCAAAACAGATGATCAGTCTCTGTGTTATGGTTCTTTGATTGATGTGGGTGGCCAGACTTGAATGGTAGTCACTCTAAGCGGGCCCTCGGGCCTTGGAGCCCTATCATTGCAAAGGCCCCCCTGTGGCGCTCTACCTGTGGGTGTCAGGTGTTGTGAGAGCTTTCGTGGGGTGGGGCAGGGTGGGGTGTAATTACACATGCATGTGAAGGAAAGGCCTCTGAGGGTAATGAGGGTTGGAGGATGCTGCCATCTCAGCGGGTGGTCCCTCCCTCCACTCTGACACCGATCCCCCTGCCTCTCTGTCTGCGGCTGCTCACGCGAGTCGCCCAGGTCCCCCAGTCCCCTCCTCCCTGCTTGCTTGGACAATCGGATGTGTTTCAGTGGGGACCTGGAAGTGGCGCCCAACCCGGTCGCTCCAGCCAAGCAGGCTCCCAGAGCTGCTTCCAGGCATTTCATCACATTACATCAGATCAAAAGCAATAAGCTAATTACAAACGACTGTGGGCATGCAAGCAGTAAATACAGAATCAACATAATTGATTTAATCCTCTCAATGCTAAGTGAAAAACTTATCAATGCCAGAGCCAAAATTACAGCCTGTTTTCCAGGGCAACAGTGACAACTGGATGAATTGAAAGATCACATGAAGTTCATTCAACCAAAGTAAACTCTATTGACGCCAGCACAATTCATATAGCAATGCGTGGCTAAATGGAAAGGTAGAGACATGTAATTTTTGGCCTAGGCGTTATGCCTAGGACACTTTTAGACTTACTTGTTGTGTTTGTTCATCTGTTTTCTTTTTGCCGTGAAGAGGTTTTTGTGTGCACAAGTTTCTTCCATCATTCATTGTGGCAGCAGATGGGGGGAAAGAGGATGTTTTATGCATGCCCCAATATGCATCTTGAAAGCAAAGGCATTAGGAACGATGGTGAAAATGCAAAAGGTTTTCGTCAACGTTTACTTATTCATGATGCTCTGAGAAAAGCAACGTATTTTAGAGCAAATCCATGTTATCATTGAAGAAGCTCCCCCACAGAAGTCATTTTCCACCTGAGGACATGCGCTTTAATGACAGTTCGAGGTGGTGCCGCTGGAACAGAGATACAGACTCCATGTTCACAACACATGCAATATCAAAGCAGAGGGGAGGAGGGGAATTTTCCATATATAACTTGGGCTGTATGATAAGGTTATGATTCCTTACTGTGTTATCATCTATATAATCATCATATTAGGATAAATATCCAATTTTGATTTTTAATGTTTGTCACATAGCCACTCCTGCCTTGCTCTTCTGTGTATCTTCTTCTCCTGTATCCACCCAGCAGGACTGCTCTTTGGATTGTCTCGAACTTAAACTCCCATTCCTTAATATAGCTTAATGCACTTTTTTATTCTTATTCTTATTGCTTGTTTGCTGACTTTTTTCTCAATAAAACTGTAAATTAAGTACTTTTGGATCTTATTCTAGCAAATATTTCAAAACATAAGAGCTGTTCGTCAATTGTGCTTTCTGATCATTGAACATGTGAGTGTTTGAGAGAGCAATAATGTGTGTCATATTGGCTTACCACTTCATTGTCTGTTGGCTTCTTGCTCTGCAGTGGCAGCCCTCTTTCTGACCTCTCATATGTCACACCGCTCTCCAATCCAGGATTGTTTTCCTGGAAGATGTTGACCATGGCCTAATTGTGAACTATGAGCCCCCAACCCCTCAGATATGCAGGGAGTTTGTGGTACAAGTAAGCCATCTAATGGACAACAATGGAAAAAATGGAGTTAAGCTTATTTTACAAGTCTATGTATGTATGTCTGTATGTATGCATGTATGCATGCATCTATCTATCTATCTATCTATCTATCTATCTATCTATCTATCTATCTATCTATCTATCTATCTATCTATCTATCTATCTATCTATCTATCTATTTATAGGACTTGTGAATATTAGTGCTGTGGAGTTGAGTAATTGTAGCAAATGAATGTCCAAACAGCAAACAGTGTCCTCTACACTTCTGAGTGGAGCTTGTTATTTTCTTATTTATCCTGCATAAATAACCTCAAATTATCCATAAAACCATAATGTCTTAGATTTCTCCCCACTTCATCTGGCTCTGATTAATGTTTTTACAGCATGGAATTAAATGTGCTGGAGAGACGACCCATGCATGTATGGGCCCCAGAGGAGGAGAGCTGTGACTCCTTAAAACAAGAAAAAAAATTCTCTTTGTTTTCTGTAAAGGGACACGTCGTTCTAAATTGCTTCCATGTGGCCTCAGTCAGTGTGGATCTGAGGAGTGAGGTGGCAACAGATAATAATGCAAATAAAACGCATGGCAGTTAAAGCGAATATACCAGCTGTGCTGTTTGAAATCACTCGTCGTCACTCAGCCGGCTGTGTGGGCGTGTGATTGCTGGAATGGGACAGAGTGGAGCATGATAAACTTACAGTCTCACTTATGGAAATGTTTGCATGAGCTCTTGACGGATGAGCGGCACTTGTGTTTGCTGCAGTCTGAAAGAGTTCCTTATCTGTATCTACCAAGACCACAGTAGCAGGTGTCTAATGTGACCATTTTGGTTATTCAACACATGAGTCCATTATGACCGCTGAGCCGTGAGAAGAATGGGGGGAAGGAGGGCTGCTCCTTTAAATGGAATCTTTAATTTCACAGGCCTCTTGATATCCCGCCGCAGTTGCAATTGTGTAACAGAAAAGAGGAATCAAGGCTTTTGAAAGCACATTAAGCAGAAAGCAATTAACCAACACACAGTAGTTAATTTTTGTATTAATACTTCAACAGCTGGTGCAGATTGCTTCCTCATTTTTATCTCTGCTCCAGCTGTTCTTCCACCGACAAGAACATTAAAGAGGATTTGTCCATAATAAAGTGGCTCCATATATAGATACCTCGCTGTGAAACGGAACCCGTAGGGAATGTGGATTTACATATAGAAAAAGTTGGGGAAACGGACGTATTTTCAATACCCCGCTGGTCTTCCTTTCAGTGAGCACCTCAAGTGGGAGCTGTTTCAAAGCCCCCTTTTCTTGTCTACCAAGTGTTGGCGTTGGTGTACATTTCAAAGTCCTTTATTGACATCCTCTACAGATGTGCTGCTTGGAGGAACATTTGTTATATTGTGAAATGGGTACTAAAGGCAAGGCCCAGGAACATTTGATTAATGCTCATACATATGGTGTGCTGTGAAGTGTCTTAGTTCTTTTCTAAAAAGCCAGAAGGCAGGAGATAAAAAAAAAAAGTAAAACAAATTAAATGACATTTTTTTAATACATTTCTCTGGGCAACATCTTTCCATATTAAGGGTTCCATATAAGGTTAATGTGGCTTCTATTTCTGTCTCTAAAGAAAAATAAATGTTTTATGTTTCTGGATCAACCCAGGCAAGGAGAGGGCCTGCCCATGGGGTCTTAGCTGACTGTCAAAACAAACATACCAGGAACAAGTTGAGACAGGCTGCCACTAGTGCCACATCCGTCCTGTCTTAAACCAGCCTAGACCACAAGACATGTACTTATGCACCCAGGCAGTTGCCACACCATGCCACATGCCTGTTTGATTAAGTGAGTGCAAGGTATGGCTCAATGGCAAGCCTCGAGCTGGGAAGGAACTTCTTTCAGGTTTTTCTTATGAAGAGGTAAACTGGTACAGATGGTAAAGTGATCTTTTTTTTTTTTAAATAAAGAAAAAGACACTTGTAGGTCAAGACTCACTCTCCTAGCAAGTCAGAACAGTGTTTCTTGACAGGGTAAATTCTCTTTTTTACAGCAGAATCTATACATCATACCATGTACAGAGCTGGTAGATTTGGAGGATTTATGTGGTGTTCTGTGATTGAACATAATTGAGAAAGTGGTTGACACTTGATATGGATTTATAGTGCCACTTACCCAATGAAATGTTTTTCTTTTGGCTCATTTTCTAAATTCTGGTCTTAAGCGAGATGACTGATTCTGTGCATGAAGATTCACGACACTAATTAAAACAATATTGCTGTGACTTTAAAGCTGCCAGATTATTTAAACCCATCGGAGAAACAGATTTACAAAGGGGAAACTAATGGTTTTTTTGTTTTTGTTTTTTTCCCATTCTCACCGCATGCTATATTTGCTGTGTTGCTTAGATACTTAGTGTTAATGAGTGATGCACAGAGAAAAGTGCACTGTTGCCACTTTTTGCAGCACAGAATTAGTGGCAAACATTATGAGAGTGCAAGCCATTAAAATAAGAAATAGGTCTTAATTTATAGCTCTGGTCTGTTTGTCATTTGGCTTGGCTACTGCTTTGTTGCGTAAGGATGTGTGGAATAATTACGGACACAGTGAGATGGGATTCATAATAAGGGTTGAGGATTATGAGGACTGCACAGGAGGAGGAGACTGCGGCCTTCTGCGGCAGCGCCTCCAGATGTGCAGATGGGGGCCGCAACTCTGTGTGGTTCCACTTTTAACGCAGTGGGAGAGGAACACGTCTTGTGAAGTTGATGCGCCAAGTCCAGCGTGTGCTTCCATGTGTGTGTAATGGTACCACCTTCATGATCAAATATTTCAGCTTGCATGTCATATGCGTGTGTTTCAGAAAACGTGTTGGCTGGATTTTTCTTCTTGTGGCTGATAGTTTTACAACTACTGCCAGAGAA
>VVAS01046346.1:10937-24392 GCA_015103295.1 Ptychochromis oligacanthus
AGTAATAAAATGTCTAATTTTTTGTTTAATTTTACAGACAGTAAAAAAAGTTTGTGTTACTTTTTTTTTTTTCCAGTAAGTGAAATTTTAACATTTTATTTGTATGTTATCAGTGATTAGCACATATCTCTGTGTGATGCACCTTGCTAAACAAGCCAGTGTGGTCACGTCTGTCTCAAACAAACAAAAAAAAAACAAACAAAAAATAAAAACATAGTGTTTTACATAGTGTTTTTCTAGTCTTACTGACCTCTTTCTGCTTTATCTACTTCACACAGCCAGTTTAAGATTACTAATAACCTAAAATGCATGTGTTTGGACTGTGGGAGGCAGCTGTAGGAAACCTGTGCAGGCACACAGACATGCAAACTCCACACAGAAAGGCCCCAGCTGACCAAGAGATTCAAACCAAGAACCTTCTGGTGTTGAGGCGACAGTGTGTTTGGACACAGTGTTGCTGCACTGCATTCAACGACAGTGAAATCTGGTCCAAAGTGCAAACGTTTAAAATTATTATCAGAAGCTTGAAGTCCATCTGTTTTATTAGTTTCTTAGTAAAAAATGTAAATCTTTAATCCCACAAATAATCTTTGCTAGTTTTCCCCTCTACCCTCTGACTTACACTCGACTCTGTTTCCCTGAGACAAACTGCACATAATTCATCCTGTGTTGGCTGAGGTGATGTATTCTTTTCATGTACAGAGGAAGTGTAATATCCTGTTCCTGCATGAGCTCTAATACCGCACTGAGGCAGAGTGGCCCCCGGCCTTTCAGGGGCCTGAGCGCTCCTGAAACTAAACTACAGGCCTTTTGAGACTGTGATATATGAGGTGTCTTTCTGTCTGTGCTTCATACTCTACCTCTTACAGCTTCAGTAAAAGCTGGGCCTAATGGGGTCCTTCTTTTTAGAGCACAGGAGGGTATGGTTCTCATTTCAGTGGCAAATGTACCCTGTGGCGGAGGCTCATGCACTTTTATTGAACCAGCCTTCTCCCGTGCTAAGCCATTGTTGTGAAACTCAGGTTTCAATGAGGTCCACTGGAATTAATTTTTCTCATGAGATCGTTTGCCACATAAACTAGTTTGCCCTGTGTCAGATGAGTTATGTGTGGCAGCAACTTGCAGTGAGTATGGATATAAACAAATCTTATATGACTGAATTATAAATCACTCAACATAAGCTGTGTTCAAATACAGTCTTCTTTGATGGTCATTTGTGTATATTTTCTGAGCAGGAAGTGTCCAAACAGGCCTCAGTGTTGTCAGATAGGATTTGTGCTTGTGTTGACTTTTGCAGGTTATTTTTTGGACACTTTGCTGTTATAAAAGATTTGAAAAACATACCAACTTCTCTTTTAGTAACCTTTTGTTTGATGAAAAGTCCCCAAGTTTAATGATGGAAAAGTGGAAAATCAAATGCAGAATAATATTGAGGATATCTATATAAAATAGTCCATGCAGGATTTTCCTAAAGTGGCTCACTGCTTCCTTCATAAATCCTGTTCGGACTCTGAGCTTCTTTCTCTTTGTCGGACTGCAGGTAAATCTTCCTCCATAAAGCTCGAGAGCATCCTGTCATATTATTTTGATTGTGTTTAAATAACTGAAAATAAACTTCATTTGACAAGCAAAAACACGCACACACCTGTGAGCAGCCGGTGGGAGGTCCACCTGTATGTCCCAGCAGCAGCAGCAGGCTGCTGAGTCCTCCTCCTTTCTGCCACCGTCACTCGTTCCCCTGGAAGCCGAGAGAAACCAGTCGGACGTCCTCTGCGCCTCCGGTTCACACATTGCAGGATTCGGGCGCACACCGGAGGAATGCGTGGAAAACCTCGGTGTTTATTTGGAGTTTTAGATGGGAGAACTTTCTTTTGACGAGTGTGTTTTTGTTTTGAGATTCTCCGGGGCCGCTAGAAGCGTTTGAAATGTCTCACCAGCAGCGAGTTGTCCAACTCTCCGCGGCTTCGCTCGCTGTCGTTTTCGGCCCGGACGAGGAGAGCGTGCGCGCCGGCGGAGGGAAACTCAACGGCAACAGCACGAGTGGTCAGGAGATTTTTGAGGACTTCAAAGCGCAAAACTCGCGCAGTTTCTGGAATAAGAGACTGGTCAAGGCTATAGCTGAAGTGTACTTTCAGGGATGGATGGAAAACTTGGTGCTTTTCATTCAAGGCAACGCGAACAACTTGGAGGTGCTGCGTGAAGCGTGGATGCGCAGGGCGCTGAGGTCACCAAAGGGATTTATCATTAAAGCTGTCGGTATGTAACTTCAGTCTTGTGACTGGAGTATCAACCAGTGATATTAGAAAGTATTATGAAGCTTTACAAACGCCAGCCCATAGAGTAGAAGCAGCAGAGCATATGTATATTCAAGGTCCGGTTTGCAATGCAAATAAGGTGATAGCAATCAATCAGCACAGTGAACAGCTACTATTCATGTAAGGTGTTTTTTTCTTCAGAAGGACTCTTTATTGTAATCACAACACCACCAACACGTTTACTACTCTGAGAGAAATGTGTGAAAGCTATAAACTGTGACTGACACAGAGCTGGCAGAGCTGAACTCCGCTCTTGCTTCTCCTTAGGTTTTTCACCGAACTGACCACAGACTGCAGCGGTAGAAGTGGAATCGAGATTATTTTCGATTTCACCGTTTGTCTATACCAGGCAGCAGGTTTCATTTCTTAGGATTTGCAAAAAGCATGGTAACAACAAGAAAGAGAGACAAGGTGATACCTTTTCACTTTATACAAACCTGTTTTAGAAATTGGCAGAATTTGTAAAGAGACCAAATGTTGCCTGCTTCACCAGTTTTATCACTGCTGAAGCCACATCTGTTCAGTTTGTCTGAAAGATTGAGTTTCTAACCAGCCGGACCACCACCAACACCCACCCCTCAAATGTCTGGTCCGTTTGAGAGGACTCCATGCCAAATCACTCCTTCCTCTGTTATTGACACAGTGATATGTTTACCCCTGCTTGTTAACAAACCTCCCTGTAATTACTCCTAATTGCCCCTCTTCTCTGGCTGTGCTTTAAAGCAGCATATAGTGACACAGAAACAATGGAAATGGAATGGAAACCTTCATGCAGCCTCCTATAGCATGATCTCATGGGCTGTAAATGTCTGACAGCACCGACCGCTGGAGGAAATGACAACCTTGTGTGGATTTTAGACCTAATGATAATATTCTTAAGAGATACACCCAATTATTCACTTTTTTTCTTACTTTAAACTGTGGGTTGTTGCAAATAAATGTGTGGGAACTAATACGCTTATGCCACAAATAACCCCTGTCTACTCAAAAAGTACACAATTATTACATAAAATTAAAAAACTCCAAGGGTGTAAGAGGTGTTTTCCATATCTTGGAACAGAGGTCATTTCTTGGTTGCTCAAAGGGTGCCCTAGCAACACACACATTTGCTCTGAGTAGTCTTTTTGTTGCAGCCGCCTTCCAGCAACCTCCTGGCCACTCGCAGTATTGGCGTTTCATGGTCTGTCTTTAGAGTAGTGTCTTCCTTGCCGCTGTCTACCTGCTGACTTAGTATCAGGCTGTCAGTTCTGCGAGATTGAGCAGCGCACAGACAAGCAAATGAAGGAATGTGAAGGGGAGGAAGAGACCACACAGAGGGAGACCCTGGGGAGGGCGTGGAGTGACTGAGGGGGAGAGGGTGGAGGCTGACATGCCATCCCACTGAGCGACCCTTTCTGGCCCTGAGCTTCGACTCAGCAGACAAACAAACACCACATGGGCCAAAGGTGATGGTGCACCTATTGTTAGCCCAAATCCATGCATGAGCTCAGAGTCGATTGTATGCTTCACACCAGAAACTTGTAAGCAAACACGTCTACGTGTGGAAACCTCACCTCCTTCTCCTCCTTAAAAAATCCTTCTCCTCACACCGCAGCAATTTGTATGGAAATCAGCGCTGGCAGGCTGTCAGAGTCTGGTTTACTGCCTTCTCGCTGAGAATTGGTCAGCAGTGAATCACTGAGCGGCTGCCTCCTGACCACAGCCGCTTTTCTGTTACCCAGGATTAATGTCCCTCCGTTTCATGGCCAGTGAGGGACTGTGGAAGTCAGACTCCTAGATTGATATCAGGCATGGACTTAAGGCCTTGACATTGTCCTGATATAAATATGTCAGCTAGAAAACAGAAATGTTATGAGTTATGGGCTACAGTGAATTTCGAATAACCCTATTTCCTTTCTCAGGTCAGAGGAAGGTTGAGACGTGACTTTACTGCAGTGAGGAAGCTTTTTTTAAGGAACATTAAGGGGCTAATTTAAGAGATGCTCAGCTAAAACTAACCAGATGTGGGTAAAGTTAGTTAACATTGTCTAAAATGAGACATAAGTGACATAAACAATTTAACTACTTTGCGCTAACTCCTCACTAGTCCTGTCTGGTTATCTGTGCTGATAGTCTGATTGTAGACAGATTGGTCTGTGGTCCCATAACCCATTCCCAGGCTTCTTCTGAAGGAAGATACACAGGAAAGGAGGTGTGGAGGAAAGGGATTGTGATGAGGTTAGACCGAGGTAAACAGTACAGTATGAACTGGCCTTATTGTTATTATCATGGGAATAGGCCCCAATGGAACTGGGTTTCTCTGCTTCAACTAATTAATGTCTGCAGGGTGTTTTCTCATTCGTCATCCAGTGTCCTGTAGGCTAATATTACTGTAAAACCATCTCATTTATGACCAGTGCGAGTAGAGACTACAGCCTTTCTGCAGACACTATTTCTCTTACTGCAAATGCAGTACCGTTAAAGTACCCTAAATAATCACGTGTTATACTATATGAAGTGCAAATTAAAAAAGCTTTAATAAGTTTAACAGTACACCACTGTTATCAGGGCTGCTGATAATAGAAACCATACCCAGCTTATGTATTGCTTTTTTTTTTAAACTGCACATACAAAATGAAAAGACAAATCATGCTGTCTGCATGCCACATTAATCCAAATAATTAACAAGTAATCCACCTCTATCACACGTGCCTTATTTGCTGTATGTAACGACTCTGAAATCGAGTCTGAAATCACGATACAAACACCTGCAATATCGTATAGTGTTTCTATCTTCAGGTATCGCGATGCATGAAACGTGGAGTTGTCAACACCTGGATGAAGCACCTTAGTGTTGTGGCAGCTGCAATTTCTAAAGATCATTCCTGTAACGGGTGAACTGAAAATACATCAAAACAATGGAGTCATAATCATGATCTAATCTTGATCAAGCGATGAGGAATGCGGTGAAAATATCTTTTTTTAGGTTTTTGTTATTCATCCCTTCTAGAGGAAAAAAGGAGGTATAAACCAAACTGTGGATTTTGGAGATTTGTTACACCTCCAACAGCTTGTTTTACTAGGGGATGGTTTACTTGCAATTAGTGAATTGCCTTAAAGGAATATGTCTACGCTGTGTTAAATGTGCTTGTTCTCTTTATTGCAGAGTGTTAGGTGATTATCTCTATAGTGCCTTCATGTCCCTTAAACTATGGAGCTGGAGGTGGGACTCGAGCATATTCAAGCATAATCAAGCATATTCATTTGTGAAATTTGTTGGCCCTTGTAGGAATACTTTTAAAGTTTAGCAAAAGCAGGCTTGATCCTCCTGACTCTTGTTCTGTAATTAAAAGAAAGTCAGCAAGAGGCTGAAAAGGCATTTTTTCCAAAAAGTCCAGCTCTTACTTTTAGCCTCTTGTTGTGTATAAAAATGCTCTGAACATCTTGTCAGCAGTGTTTAAAAAAGGAAAACAACAACTAAAGATTCCCCCAAAGGCTGGAATTCTCAGTGGTGAACCATTCCGGCTCTCCCTTTGAAACCAGAGGCTTGGTAATGACTGTTAGCTGGTTCTGCATTATTTAGAGTGTCACTATTGTCACTGCAGCAGAATGAGCATGAATCCACAGGCTGAAACATTTATATGGAGTAAGCCGTTGGTGTAATGAGGTGTTCTGTGTCCTTTCTACAGTCAGTCTTTTTAAACGGCCCTCGTCCCCTTTGATCATGGACATGAACAAGTCTTCTCACCTTTGCTGCTGAAATCACTTCTTTTGTAGGACATACTGTTCGCCTGCCTCACTGTCATTTTTGGAGCACTGTGGGGCATGGCTGTGCTGCTCTTTTTAAGCCAAGTTTCCTTTTTCTTTTTTTTTATTTTTAAATGGTATGTTTCATTTAACTTGCCATACCATGAGGTGGTGATGCATTCCTGAAATGCTTCATTTACTCTTGAGATCATTTCCTGAGCTTGCGGCTCAGCAAGCCTCATTTCTGCTCTTTACTTTTCACTTGAAAGTGTTGTATTTTCACACCAGGAGTTTCTCCTTTCATGAAGGTATTTTGCCGGAGTCTCAAAGCGTTCCACTAATAGTCATAACTCTTCCAGATGTTAGCTTATGAACCATGACACCCCATTTTGCCTGCCCCTAAATAGCCCACCCTGTCCTAACTAAGCAGCACAGGTCAAAGGTTACAGCCTTCTTGCTAACAAGCTACCTCAGGGTTTTTTTTGTTTTGTTTTTTAGCTTCAGAGGGTTTTATAGGAAGCAACACACATCAAAACAGTATCCAGGTGTTCGTCGCTCACTGCATTTCTGCTTACGTTTCAACATTTTACACACCATGTTACAAAATGTTTCAGGTGATCATTATTACTTTTATTCAGCTATTCAGCTGTTTATCCCTTTCTTTAACAGTGTCAATCACTGCCATAAGTTAACCATTAGTTTTAACTAAAGTAAAGATTTTCTTGCTTTTTTTGACTACTTATTGAAATTTGATCAGCATCAAACTAGATTGTAATTCTTTGTTGCTTCTTTAATCAATATGTTTCATCTAGTTGGAACTTCTGTGTTTTAGCTGAGTTAATTGAGCTTCCTGCATCTACCCTTGGAAACTGCTGGAGCCTCGTGAAGCACACCTAAATACATGTGTCTTTACTCAGGGAATTCTTAAATATTCCTTATCTTTTATGAAGTATTCATCTGCACATTTTTTGTGAGATCAGTTTAACTACCATCTGAGATGCTTCTGCTCCCTTATCACTAATAATGGTATTTATCTGCAACACAAAACCTGTGCTGTTGTTTTTCAGACTCTGTTTTATGCCAGCGGTTGTGCTCTTACAAAATCAGAGGTGGTATGTATTTAAGGGAAAGCATATACTAATCAGGTATCGTCCAGCAGTGTGGATGTTGTAACGTCTGACTTAATGTTGGCTTATTCCACTGCCAAGATGAGAGCTGAGGCATGTTATAGGTGCTGATTGGTGTACCTGTAACAAGTGGAGAACCCATTAAAATCTCGTGCTGAACTGGATCTGTTTCTTTAAAAAATTCTGCAAAATAGGGCAATGACCTTGACGGTAGATGCGCTCTTGCAGTGCCCTTCTACTTTCATTCATATTTATAAATAATCAGTTTAGGAGGGATTAATTAAATTGTAACTTGAAAGGAGCCTCTGTGATTTATGTGTAGCTTGTTGAAGTTTTAAATTGCTTTTCAAATTGCATTGCTGGTGCAAGTTAATTAGGCCGCAGTCTTGTAGAAGTTTCACTTTTATTGTCTTTTACTTTGCTGCTGCCAAGGTTGTGTCTCTGCATTTGTCTAGAATGTCTTTTTTTTTCCATTTCCTGTGGTTTCAAAAATAGCTTGGCATATAATTCAGAAACCTTGACCTGTATTCTCAGATGTGACCCTCCGTGTGTGTGTAAGGGACTGTGCATGTGCATGCAAACCTCGCACATCATTTGTTCACCACATCCTTTTCCATTAAGCAGGAAGCTAACCCCGGTGCGAATCAGGCATATCGGCCTCTGCATCGACCCAAACACCGGGCTCACCCACAGCGGTTGAGTGGACCAGTGCCAGCAATAACAGTTAAGGAGTTTCCTCTTTATCCCTGAGCTTATACACCCTGACAGTGACAGCTTAGGTTTCCCTCATGGGAGTTATCTTTATTCACTCTCTGGTCAGACAAATGGGTCAGACTATGTTGCATTAAACTTGGTATTACTATTACTGTTGAGTTTCCTGACAGGATGTTTTCTTTGCTTCATGTAGCACTAATAAATGCAAAGGTATGCTAACATTGGTTCAGTAATAGCAAGGTGCTGTGTTATTGCATTTCAAGAGTGAAAGATAACTCCCAAGAACCATGACAGGAGCAGACCAGTTTTAGGGCTTTAAAGAGTGATGGCAGATAGTGGATGGGAGCTTTTTCCCAATCCTGGGATAATAAACACAGGAATCTGCTGCACCTTCAGTACAGCTAAATGAGAGGAAATGGGTTTCATCTGCAACCAGTGACTACTATCACTCTTGATTAATGTGTGTGGATCTGCTGAAAACACTTGCCGCGCATATATGTTTTGGTTGTGGGGTGTCATTGGGGAAATGCCACATGGATGGAGTTGGAATGAAAATATCCAGATCTTTCTGTAAGACAAACTAAAGATTTAGGGCCTCCTCTCTTTTTCTGAGCTCTGAACGCAGCTTAGTTTTAAGGTGTCATAAAAATGCATAGCAATGTACTGTACAGGTCTTTAAAACTGACTGTTAAAGAAAGTAAATACTGAACAAGAAGAGGCCTAAGATTGAACCATGGGGAATACCGTCTGTTAACCACAAAAAAAGACTGAATGTGGGACACTTTTTTCACAGTGATGTTTCCAGCCAAACTAGTTGTGAAACCAGCCCCACACAGCTGGATCAGAGCCCAAAAGTCTGAAAAACATCTGTGAATCAGTGACTGAATCAGTTGGTAGTTAAGGATCAGCAAAGATCAGCAGCAGTGTTTTTGATATTGTCCAGCAGAGACGCCGTCACATCACGTAGTGGCTGAGATGGTACTATGATTGTTTTGATCCAAAGCCAGACTGATTAGAAGTAAACAGAGAGGACATGGGCAGCCATCCATGCCCTTTAATGCTGAACTAAAAATGTTATATAAAATTAGGTACTGAACTGCTCTTTTGCCTGTTTGTTACATTACTACCTTAGGGTTAAACATAAGGTATAATTTAAATTTGTCCTTATGCATTCATCTTTGAATGCATTTCCTTTAAGGCAAGCTAATCAGACGGGTTAGAGGAACATCTGGCTAAAAGCCTGACTTTTCATCTTATCTTGAATAAATCAGGTCTTTACCTGAAATATATGTTTATATTTATCCTTTTATCAAAACTCGGAATTAAATTACAAAGTGATTCAGTGTCAGTTTCTCCCTTTTCAGCTGTCCAGTCTATAACATTTTGCACAATCAGTGAAGTCTTTCACATTTGCTTCAACAGCAGAACCTTTTTGGACCCTCGCTGATTTATTCATTGATTATCACCTTTGCCAGCCACAAATAATTTAAAGGTATTTTCGGCCTGTTTAGTGGTGTATTTGGTGCTATTATCAGCAAATAAAGTTTGGTATGGTTTTGTGCTAGTCTGCAGGGATACCTAATAACCATCACGCTTGATGAAATGCGCCCACAAGTTCATACAGAATATCATGAGCATCTAGAGAACCCATTGGGTTCATGCTACAAATATGAATGATAATCTTTTGCAATTTTTATTGCAACAATAAATAGAGTATAAGTATGTTTTATTAAATGGCTCTGACCGACCTCTTCAACCCTGGTGGTGTCCTTTGCACAAGACAGTATGTCAGCCTGTGTGTAAATAATTATAACCATTCTTTTAAAAACCCTCCAGAAAGTCCCCTGAAAGTGCAACGATAATCTCTGGAATGCTTCTTTAACTGTGCATTTTCTATTAAGGGGAAATTTAATATTTTCGCCTTGAACATGTCAGATGTGGGCTGAAATCAAGCCGAGATGAATAGTTTCTCAGGGGATTGTGACCACTTTGGCTTGAGACGCTGCAGAGGACTAGTTTTTATACATTAAAGAACAAAGGAAAGGTACAGTGGTACAGAAATGGATCTGGCAGAGTCCGGGGTATTGTTCATGTTCATGAAAGCAGACGAGAAACAGATATGTTGCGGTGTGGTCCACTTAGTCTGAAGAGGTATGATGTATGAAGTTAAAAGTTGAGTGTCGGTAAAGTTGTGCTTCAACTCTGTCTGGTGGCATTACCATGAATTGAAATCCTTTCACACTGAAGGCTTTTTGCGATAAAATACAGCCCTGTTTACCTTAGCATTGTTTCAGCTCTTCTGTTAAACACCTGGTGAGGTGCGTTTCCTATTTCTCAAGAGCATGATGACAGGTTTCTGCTCACTAGCTTAGTGCCAGGTCATTTATACGAGCTGCACTGCTTTTCCAATTGTTCTTATTGTGAGTCAGATGGTAAAAGCATTATTTAATGTCATTACAAGTGCAGGGATTTGCAACCGAGATTTGTGGTGACCAACTATAGACCACTGTGGATCTTTTGAGCTCTGTGAATGGCAGTTTGAGAAGCTTAGTCACAGTTTTTTTATGCTTTCATGCCAACATACATTAAATATCAAAGGACTGGTTTGGCAAAGCATGTCTCAAGGCTATGGCTATTATAGAAACAACACTTTTGCTGCTGTTTCTTCTTTTTCTTTGTCTTTGTATTGGATGTGGCAGCTCGCTGCCACAGTAAAGGTTTCTATGGTGATGTGAGTCAACACAAACTCAGCCTGGGTTTCTCTTCATTGGTTTTAGCTCATGGATTTTCTGCAGTCATGATGTTTTGACTTTTATCTTATCTGTTTCAGCTGTTTACTTTTAGATGTAGCAGTGCTCATGTGCTCACAACAGGCCTAAATTACCATTTTAATTTACCAACAAACGCGCTTTCTCAAGCGAAGAGGACACAGTCCAAATTTTACTCTGTTCCTCCCACCTCAATGCCTCACTTAATATTTAAACACCTGCACTCTCTGATGCTGAACCATGAATAGGTCAGATTAAATTTTTACCTAATGCTCCTGGGTAGAAATGTAGCTTTTATTGTTGGGAATCAATCAATAAAGCTGTAAAATGTCCAGTGGCTCAGCCTTTAAGTTTTACTGGTTATTGGTGTGTTAGATACAGGAAGCTCATGTACAGTAATAGTAAGGTGCATTTTACCTTAGATATTTATTGCAAATGTTTTCATACAATGTTGTACTTCTCAAAGGGCTTTCAGGGTGAAAGAGCAGTGTTGCCACACTGGGAAAGGTTTCACTGCTGGGGCATTTGGGCTGTGATTGCTTTCTGAAGGGATCTTTTCACTCAGTTTATTGGGCCATTTAACTGCAACGCCCACATCTGTGTTCTTATGGGAGTCAAAGACACAAACTCATAAAGCACTTTTAAAAAGTGTATTACACACTCTCCCTCTCTCTCTCACACACACACACATATATATATAGGAAGGAAGGCAAGGGCGGGGTCATGGAGGCCTGCTTGTCCAAAATACCCAGGATAAAGTGGACAAACTCGTAATGGGACTGAGAGGGATTTAGGACATAAATTATAGATCTGACAAAATGTTTGACATTGTCTCACCAGAAACTTGATTGAATCTTGCATCTACAGTTTGCAGATTTGCTGAAGCACGTCGCTCACACTGACTCAGTTGAGGGGGAGACAGGGAGAGACTTGGGTGTGTGGGCAGGCCTTGAGATCATGTTGAATGCTGTGCAGTGTGTCTTTAATGAGGGAGAGAGAAGATTAGCCTGTTTGCCTAGTGGAGCCTACAAGATTAGATGATAGCAGGATGAGATAAGATGGTGGGTGTCTGCGAGTGGTATGTGTTCCTGGGGGGTTAGTGAATGAGGGATTGTCTAAATCAAACCTAAAGTTTCAGTAAGATCTTACCTACAGTAGCACGAAGGTGAAAGGCATAACGTAGCTGAATCACGTGCTTCTCAGCTCAAGGACACCAAACGTTCAGGAAGGAAGGGACTGGTGCACACTGATTAATAAGCAGCCTTTAGTGGTGCAAACACACTAACATTTCAACCCTACTGTGTCTTCATCTTATTAAGTGTTGAAACATTTATTATTTCTTTAGGACAGTACTAGAATAGGTCTGATGTTGTGCAGCTTTTTTTTTTGCCTGGTTTTGTGGTCTGTAATCTTTGGATGTTCAACTGTCTACATGTGATGGAATAATCAGGGTTGCTCCCATATTCCCTCGGTATCGGCTCATGATAGTTTGTGAACACGTGAAAACTGTAGACTGTATATAAAAGATTGCAGCCATGGGCAGTGAACTTACAATCTTGTTCCCTTTGAAATGGTTGTTTCCAAGACAGGGACTGGGTTTGCCACCATTCACAATTAGTTACAACAATTAAATGTGATAAATCATCGAAAATCACAAATCTGTTGCGATCTACTTACACAGAGATTCACATTTAACGGAAATTCACATTAATGACTTACATTCAGAGTCCAGACAGAATTTCATAGATTTGAAACAGAAATTCCTCCACAAATAGACACTCGGCAACCTTGCTTTTTTATAGGAATATAACCAGGATACAACCTTATGGCACCCAGTTGAGTTGAGTCCCCTACTGCAAAGAGACACATCGGAGATGAGTGGCACTCACTGGCGCAGTCTGATTCAGATTGATTGCAACATGTTGGCAATCTGTCTGCGTTTATAAATTAGACGCAAATTATTTGCAAAGCTTTGCCAATCTGTCTGTGATTGCGGTCAGTCTGAGTCAGACAGGTTGCCTCCCACCAGGTGACCTGTGCAATTGCCTTGTAATCGAAAGGTCGCCTAGAGAAAGAGGGTGTTGCATGCTCAACCTCTGGGCAACCAATTGGTCATCGCAACTACTTGCAATCAGTCTCCGAAGCAAAAAAATTAAGGTTCTCACTGGGCAACCACCAATTTTTTTTTTTTTCTCCCCCAGCTGCAAGGAGGTAGTCATCTTATTTTTCTTGCTGTGTGACTGAGCCATTAGCAAGCTGTAATTGTACACTGAATGGTAGCATTGCACAGAAACAGAGCTGCTACTTATTCAAAATGGCAATAAAATTCACACAGTTGACACATTTCTTTATTTTAATTATAGTCCAAACATGTTAGTAAACATGTTTGTTTCAGTGACTAAGTTGGGCATTTTAACATGACAGTCTGTTGGGATTGATTCACTCGAGGAACCGCAGTTTTGGGGAATTTTGGGTTGGCTTTATTTTTCAGCTCTTGAAGTTGTTATTTGGGGCTGACAAACAAAGAGCTTACAGCCCAGGGCTGTGAGGCAGAGCTTTGAGCTAAATGCTATCATTAGCATACTAACTTGATTACAGTAGAAAAATATTGCTAACATGCTGATGTTTAGCAGGTATAATATTTACCTAAATGTGTTAACTTTGTTCCTGTTTTACCTAACCTGCGTGTTAACAGCTGCACAGTAGCAGAAAACATGAATATAGCTGAGGCTGATGAGACTGCTGTTGGTTTTCAGGTGTTTGGTCAAAGACCTGAACAAGCTAGCATTTTAGTGTTAGAAGAAA
>VVAS01046374.1:0-10014 GCA_015103295.1 Ptychochromis oligacanthus
CCTCTCCTGAGGGCGCGCAGCTGTGCCCGGGCTCTGTGACGCCTACCTACCCAAACACACATCCACACAGAAATGGCAGGAATACACCCACCTACACACATGCATGCATACATTTATAAATCTACCGAGGGAGCACACATGCGCAGCTCCACACTCCAACAGTAAAAAGTGCATGTGTGTGTGTGTGTGTGTGTGTGTGTGTGGCTTTATATAAGTCATCACATTTTTATGCTGCACCTAGAGTATGCTGTAGAATCAAGGAATGCCAAGAAGGTGATGTGATGAGGAATCTCGTGTTTTTCTGGCATAACACCAATATCAATATCCAGGTTCAACAGATTTTTCTAGGGTTTTCTGTGTGTGTGCCACAGCAAAGTCTGTTGGAACAAGCATAACATAATAGCCCAAAAGTTTTGGAGAATAAATATAATCCAACATTCAGTCTTAATTAGATTTTTTTGATATGTTAAGTCACTTTGGCACTGGTTATTTTGTGAAATAACCAGTGCAAATCCTCACATGGGTGCACCAGGGAAAGGAGAATCATTGGCCTTTTGTTTGAAGATGACTTAAGCAATTAATTCTTTATCCAAAAATTAATCCATTTACATAACCATTATACAGTATTTACTTGTATTTCCTCTAAATTTTCACCACATACTCTCTCCCAAACCCATGAAGCATAACCTTCACCTCTTTAAAGATTTTATCTGTGCCAAGTCCATTAGTGTAATCTGAAAAACAAAAGCAGCACTTTGTTTGCTCTCTCTTAGTCTCCACAAACACACACACGCACGCTTCACATCTTCCATCAGCACATTCACCAGTGCCCTGCTGTTATCTGGGGGATGTGATGTGCAATTTCTCTTTGAAGGCACTGTCACAGAACGGCTTATTTCACCAGTCCTCCAGACGCGGGGCTCTCTGTCTCTGGCAGGGTTTTTCCAGCCAAGACAAAGAACAGAGCTGCCCAAGCCTTGCTGCCTGGCTGACTGGCTGTCTCATTAGAAATAAGACAACAGAGGCAAAACAAAAGAGGGATGTATGCAGTCCAGTGAAACGTGGAAGAATGGAAGAAACTGAGCTAAAGTCATCATTATTTTTTTCTGCTAATTTTGTCTATATTACAATGAAAGATGGAGCTGGAGAGCAGCTGTTTTTTGGAGACCTAAAAGCTTTCATGTCATAAAATATAGCAACAAGTAAATGAACTCTCAGTGCCACTTGTCGTTGTGTTGTGAGAGTGAAACACCCTGTGAGGAGCAGAAGCAGAATATACTGACAGTGGGGAAATATGATCAACAGCAGTGGCTTGTTTGTGACAGAATTTTTAGTGTTTCAGTGATAACGTGCTTCTCAGCTGTCTCCACTTGTCAGCATGTTGGACTGTCAGGAGCTTTGACAGGAGCAGCTCTGCTTAGGTTTTTTTTTTTTTTTTTTCTGAAAGATACACCATGGCTCCTTACACAATCATCAGAAAGTGTAAACATAGAGTATATCTTGCAGTTAAGGACAGTTTATTTTTGGATGGTATAACCCCAGTAAAACTATGGTGCTTCTTCAGTTCAGTGTGAACATCTCTTATATAATGTTATGTTTACTTTTCTGAGGAGACTTATATGGAAAAGCCACTGACGTGGGAAAATGTACAGATATCCTTAGCACCGCTGTTTTAATTCATTGACTTCAAAACATCTGAATTTTAACTGGAAGCCACATCAGATCCTTAAGTAACCTCCATAAACCCTGTGCTTACTAAATCAGGTTAAATAAAATGCATTTTTATCTAAGCATTTTCTTTCTTTTTTTTTCCAGTTTTACTGAGCTTAGTTTTAGTTGTTTCTGTTGATTCTGAAAGGGGGATACTTCCATATAAGCCCTCCGGGGTCTTTTTATCTTGCAGGCAAATCTTTCTTCTTTATTTCTGTCCTTTTTTGTGCGAGAAAAATTATTCTACGTGCAGTTTAAGCAGCTAAACTGACTACACGGTAACTCAACAGAGCACTTCAAACCAGATGTCCAATTACGAGCGTGTGCATGCATTTGTGCACGCCAAACGTACACACATGTACACAGCAGCTTCCTCGTGGTGGAAATCTTTGCAGCTGAATTCCTGTTAATTCTGTGCGAGCTTATGTTGTGTAAACCTCATTATCTCTATCACTACATCAAATTTTTTATCATTAAGCCTCTCTGAGATCATAGAGCATTTTGGAGGAACATCAAAGTGCTACACAAACACGCTGACAAATATTCAGCACACATACCATACATGCTACACTTAAACACCCACACACTGGTAAGCACAAACAATCACAAAAAAAACCCCAAACACAACACTGAAATTGGTGTTGATTCACGACCCCTGTCATAATCAGGATAAGTCGGGGGACCTTGAGTCAAAAGATGTTTGATTGTATCCTTGAGCTTCACCCGTCACAGCAGCTGCCTCATGAAAAATAAATTCTGTTCTGGCCACCAAGTTCACCAGTCCACCCCCTCTTCACTCTCTATCTCTCTCCTCTCCCTCTGCTCTCACCCTCGACATCTTTCGCTTAGAACAGAAACTAGTTGCCATGGCTACAATCATTAACACATCTGGCATACTTATCTGGCATTCACATGCTCACACAGAGAAACACACAACAAACGGACACACATTTGCACATGTGCTCACACAACAAATAAATGGCATACATATGTAAAAAGCATTAATATGCATTATTTTTGCTGTGCAGTTTTAAGCTGCATAGCTGCAGTCTGATGCTTGTGTGAGAGAGATAACGGGCTGAGGCTTGTTGGGGAAAATACATCAACAGAGAACTTTGGGCCTCGGTCATAATCCTATTGGTGAATTTAACCAAACATGCTTTATCTTAATCCGTTGTGAAATGGAGTTGGAGATGGAGAATCTTCCTGATATTTGCATATTCCAAACTGATATTTCACATTTTGCTTAAATTTAGGTTATATTGTCTGTGTATGAAGAAGAAAAGCCTAGCCCATCCTGTAACTGTGAGGTTCATTTGAATATTTGATATTTTTGAACTTATATAATGGAGACACAGTTTCTATATGATATATACTGTATTCAAAGTGATGTATCATTCCTGTACTGCAGTTTTTTTTGTTACATATCAGGTGATATTTACACACAAAAACAATGGTTTGCAACATTGCTGATAACACTGACCCTCTTGCCCTCCAGAAAATGTCATGGGAGGGTGTGTTTGACCATATTATAATCACTAATGTTTCACTCCTCAGACCTTTGTCAGGAAAGGATAATGGAACACTACTCAGCCACAACATTTCACTATTTTCCTAATATTTTGTTGCTTCCCTTTGCGCCACCAAAGCAGCTTTGATGTACTGGGGCACGAACATGGACTGTCCTGTGGGGTCTGACACCAGGACACTGGAAGCAGGTACTTTGGGAGATTATGGATGGCCTGGTGGGACCTCCACAGATTGGGCATGTTCCAGCACACCCTGTGGATGCTTGATCGAATTGGAATCTGGGGAGTTTGGAGGCCAGGTCAAAGCCTTTGGCTCTTTGTTGTGTTTTTTTGCAGTGTGGTGGGGCATGCTGCCCTGTTGAGGCAGGCCATTGCCCTCAAGGAATGCCTTTGCCATTGGTGAAGGGGATGTGCTGGGTCTCCAAAAATCTTTAGGTGTGTGATTCACATCAGTGTCAGGCCCCAGATTTCCCAGCAGACCATTGCATTGTAATTACATTATCAATGTTACTCACTTTACTTTTGTTAGATGTTTTAATGTTGTGTGTGATCTGTGTATATTTTGCTTCCATAAGGAAAAAAAATCTTAATTTTGCCCTCAGTGAAGATGGATTTCTGTGTATTAACTTTTGATAACTATGGTACTTTTTAATCATTAAACCATGTACACTATATATATGCCATTTCTCTACATTCAAGATTAGTGTATTTACTGAAGTCAGCAAGTTGAACATAATGTCTCTTCCTATCCAAGAGGAACCCGACTGACAGCTTTACCACTCAGGGTGGTACATATTACAGCAGCTATAAATTATTTAATTGGTAACACAGAATACATTTTTCTCTCAACAACAGACACACTCACTGTGTAAAATAGTATAAAATCTGGTGTAGCTCTTCTTCTCTGTTATATCCCTGATCTGGAAGGATACTTTGGATCTAGTTTTTGCTCCAAAACAGCTCAAACAATCTGGAAAACAGTCTTTTTGGGTTTGGTGCACTGAAGTGTGTATTCTGTGAGACTATCTGTGTATGATCAGTGGCGTTCAATGCCAAAACACATTTATCATTGGCTAGGCGCATTAACACAACAGCATGGGAAGCACAGAAGCGAGAAGTGTTTTAATAATGCTTCCACCACAAACAGACACACTCAAGATATTTAACTGTCAACCACAAGCAGAAAATCAAAGATAAGTTAACACATGTGCACAAGCAAACTTACCGACATTCCACTTCATAAGTCAAGACCTGTTTCTGTGGTGAACACCTTCAGTTAAAAACCATAATAGCTACTCCTGAGGAAAACAACAGGATGACTATGTAGATGTGTGTCAGATACACAAACATTCACACGGCCACACAAAGACATACACACACACACACACACACACACACACACACACACACACACACACACACACACACAGCTATGAAGGAGTTTTGCCTGTACAACAAATGCCTGTGCAATCCGTGTATTATGCTGCCCCCACCCTAACCCCTGAGGACATCCTCTTGCTTTCCTTAATACACATTCTCTCTCAGATTTACATACCACTGTTCCCTCAGCCTGTTACCCACAGCAAAACAACCAGGCAGACCAGTTGCAATGTCAGGGTTATAATAACCAGTGACTGACAGATGGCATTTCAGTTGGCTTTGGAAGCATTCCAGGTGAGGCTAAACAAATATTTCTCTCTCATGACAGAGCCACAGACAGAAGACAGGAAAAAAAATCTGTGAGCACTTCAAAGTAGAATTTATATATTATTCAGTCTTACACATCTGAAAAAGAATAGTTTTCAACATGGTTAAACACACCTTCACCTCCCTTTGCAACTTGCTCATGAACCTCACCCATAAATCTCACCTCATCCAACCACCTCTTACTTCCACATAAAGGATCATTTGCTAAGCCTAAGCAACAACAGAGCAAAGGGAGGCACACCAAGACAAAGAAAGCCCTTCCTCTCTCATACCTTTTTGCCTTTCTTCTTGCGATGGGCTCCTTTCCCGCCTCCTGCTTTCTCCTTAGCTTCCTCACTCATATTCATAGATCTCCCACTGTTCTTCTCCTCTCCTCACTTTTTTTAATCCAGCATGTAGGAGCTCATGGAATGGAGTGGCAGCAGCTGCTGTCTTCACTGCTAAAATTTTGCCACAGAAATGTCCATTTAGAAGCAGTGAAGGAAGGACTGTTCCATGTAAAGTGGGAGTGCGCGTGAAGAGAGGAGAGACTGGGAGGACTGTGCTGATGCTCACTCCCTCCTCCTCCTCCTCCTCCTTCTCCTTCTTCTTCTTCTCTCCTCGTCCTCTTCTCCACGTTCACAAACACTCGCACACACTTGCAAGCACGCTCACTGAGGTCCACTCCCACTTGCTGCCTTTACCGAGCGCAATTGGCGACTCTCTCCAGCGTGCTCAGAGGCAGGGTGTGGAGGCAGGAGGAGAGTAGAGAGACAGAGATGGAGGAGGAAGATGAGGAGGTGGAGGATGTTGATATATGTGATGCAAGAAGAAAGAAAAGATAGAGAAGTAGACTGAAGGAGTGTATTCCTGGCGGGATGTCGTGCTGCCTACCTGAGCCTGGAGTCTGGAGAGACACTTCCAAAAAAGAGACAAAGACACATAAACATGCTGCATGGGAAGATAGACACAGACAAACAGAGACAGAAAAAGAAAAGACAAAAACAGTGGGTAAGACAGAAGTAGGAGAAAGAGAGGAAGAGTGAAAAGAGTGTGTTACTGGTGTTAGAGAAAGAGAGAAAGAGCATAAGGCTGAGACAGAGAAGAAAAGGGGGGTGTGATCCACAGATCCTCTTCACTCCGCTGGCTGGATGATCTCTGCTGTTGCTCTCTGCCCAGACGTTGTGATATGAAATGAGACTCTCCTCGAACAGGCCAGCAGAGAGACAGAGAGAGAGAGGGGGAAAAAGAAATGGGGAGGAAGAGAGAGAGAGGATCATTAACACGATGCATCAGGTCCTTCCAGAAAAGGAAGTCTCCCCACTAGCCTTTGCCAGCAGGATCAGCTTACTGGAAACTGGAACAGAACAGAACTGCACTGACTGACTGACTAGGTTAAGGTGTGTGCATAAAAACATGTGCACGAGACAGGAAAAACAAGCACACAGACATGCACACAAGGCATGTCTCCCAAGAATATTCAACCAATAACTATTAAAATATCTATGTGATGACTCGGCACAGACAGACTTGAAAAAGACATGAAGACCACGCCTTTCCAGCTTCAACAAGCTACAGCACTCCACCAATGAAGCATCCAGCTAATGAGGCAGGGGGAGAGAAAGTGAATCATGGAGAAGGGGAGAAAATGGGAACAAAAAGCCCTGGGTGTCACAGAATGAGAGATCAGAAGGAGGGGTGGGGTGAGTGGAGGATGAGAGACAGAGAGGAGAGAAAAACTGACAGTGGGAAATGGGGAAGCGTAAGGTAGGGAGTGCAAAAAAACAATGTGATATCAGAGAAACAGTGAAACCAAGGAGGCATAGAGAGAATGAAAGAACAAATGAAAAAAACAAATGAGCAGCAGACAGAGGCACAGAGAGGCAGGGATTGTTGCAATTGCCCTCTAAACAACAGGTTCTTTATTCTAGGGTGTATATTGCTGTTAACCAGCTCTTCCTCTCTCCTGCTACTGACGAACATCTGTTTGACATTAATGGAACTTAGTATTGCTAAAAAATGTATGTATTTTTTTCCATTGACAAACATGCATCCATGCAACTTGAAAATTCTTCAACTTAAGCAAAACTGTGAAATTCACACAAATAAAATGCAGCAAGAAATATCTGAAAATATCTAAAATGACAGTCTAAACACACACACACACACACACACACACACACACACACACACACACACACATATATATATATATATACAAAAAACAAACAAACACATATATATATATGTTTGTTTGTTTTTTCAAACTCAAATATTAACCATTATTCAAGTACGGGTTGGGCTATAATGAAATCATAGACAGATGCCAAAGTCAGTCTAAGACTGGGATAATTAAGTCTAATTCAAACAAACTGGTGTTGTTAATCAAATATTTTAGTTACACTCAAATTCAGGTTTACTGGGTACTTTTGTGCAAACATGAACATAAACAGCATAAACATTACAGTTTCAAAATAAAACCAAATTATAGGTATGCTCTAATATTGGTTACACTATGTCACCACTTTCCCATTATAATGTCACTAATCTTTACAGCCAAGAGGAACAACAAGCAAAAAAAGAAAAAAGAAAGAATTTATGACTACATTAGAAATAAATCAAACTAATAGAAATAAAATTCCTCTTTGTAGTAAAACCATGTAGGTCTGTTGCTTAGATGTATGCATGTAAATGCAGATGATCAAATGTGGGAAAGAGAAGACCTGAGCCACAGACCTGCTGATGTTGTAGAAATGTTTAAAATTTATTCTTTCCTCTAAATAAATTTTTAAAAAATGGGTTAGTATAGGTTATAAATACCTAGTATACATATAAATTAAATTCTTCATATTTTATCAGAAAAGCAATGAATTATTTTTACTTGAATCTTTGTAACATTTGGACTGAATCTAGAATAAGGATTCACTTTCACTAAAGATTTCCTAAACGCCACAGAGAAAGCTCACACTGGATTACTTGCTTTTGCACCAGTGACATATGATGTCCTCAAGTCAAGACCATCATCCTCCTCTCTGTCATCCTTTCATCACTCTAACATCCCCCATGTACAATTTTGAGTCCTCAGAGTGAGAGCAGAGAAGGATTACACACAGTTTCACACTTTAATCTCTACCTGTGTATTTTCTCTTCACTCTAACCTCACATTAATGTGTGTATTTAATAAAACTGATAGGGATGTGAGCACATGTTTGATTTTGTGGGTGTTTACGGCAGATGCATTTGTCTGCTCGTGCATGTACATGTGTGTGTCTGTGTGTGTGTATGTGTTGCAGGGTGTGGTTCCTCTGACTGTGTGCCAGCAGAGGTTATTATTGATTGCCAGGAGGAAGCTCCACCAGCAAAGCATTTATTAGGATTTATAAGCTCCACATTACACTCTGGGAAACACCAAAAATTCATACAAAATCTTTATTATTTACATCTTTTTGTCTCTGTTAAAAGCACGATGTAACCACCACCTTGGAAAAAAAACTCAGTTTCACATTAAAATAAATTGTTTATACAACAACATCATAGTAAAATAGTAAGGCTAGGCCATAGGCCATAGGCCATACATATAATATTTTTAATATCTTAATTTTTCAGCTTTTTTACTTATATGTACTTTACATTGCAATATGTCAGCCTGACAAGTCTTGAAAATTGATTTAGGGGCACACTGAGCTTGGCTTCCTTGGTGGTTGTGTCTGCTGATGTAACTCATAAACATATGCACAGTTCCTGCTGTGCTTTTTAGGCATGGAGTTATACGAGTTTGGAAGGGATGTGTGATTTCCATATCAAAAGAAGTATTCCTCTCCTTGCAGTAATCAACTAAATACGCCACATCCTCCCCAAATGTCTCATAACATCCCCAATACAGTGTCTGGAAAGAGAGGCAGAAAGAGAAAAGGAGAGAAAGAGATACAGCCCCTAATGTAACTAGCTGATGACAGAAAGGCTGTCAAATCTGGTATCACCCATTCCTCCTTCTGTCCTTTTCTGCTTGTTTGCTAAATAAACTTTACTAGACCATTTGTTTTACATTAAGATTGCATTCTCTCTTAACTAAAACATTAAAAGCTAAGCATGACCAGCCAATCTGTTTTATCCACCTCTGTTATCTTGTGCAGGAATTACTCAATATATACCAAACTCCCAACCTGTGGTTTCCTGCAGGACCGGGACATATAGGTTATCACTGTAAGAAGACACTCACTAAGTTATCTCTGCTATAGTAAGTAGGTTATCTGCGAGGCTATCAGTCACAGCCATCCCTAATTACCAATCCATATTAAATTGGTTACCGTTACCATGTTGTTGTAAAGCCCTAATGAGCTCCTAGAGACTATAAAGTGAGGAAAATTGTGAGTGTACTGAAAATATTACCCATAATATCTGGGGTGGAGAGGACTGTACAGTATTCTGACTATAATGTAAAAAAAAAGACTATCATGCATTTGTCCTCACTGGGATACAGTGGTCCACATGTGAAAAGTCAGCACTGTTATTATACTGGCTGTAGTAAAATGAAAACTTTTTTGTTTGTTTGTTTGCTTGGTTGGTTTGTTGGTTGGTATTGTTTTGTGTGTGTGTGTGTGTGTGTGTGTGTGTGTGTGTGTGTGTGCGCGTGCGGGTGTGTGTGGGTGTGTTTTTCAGTGCTCAAATCTAACAAAGAACAAATAAAAACTAAACAGAGACTGAAAACAGAAGTGTAAAAATTATGCAAATAGGCAATGGCTACTACACAGAAGCTGGAAATAAAACAAACAAAAAACAAAAGACTGAAAACGGAACTAATTCTGAAAATACTATCAAATAATAATGGTACCACACAGGGCAGAAACCTCATCTCCTGGGTGAAAGTACTGTATTTGACTAATGCCACCACCAGCTTCTAGGACTGTGTGAATTTAGAAAAAAAGAAAAAAAAAAAGTATACCTGTCACAATTTTATTGTGAAACTACTACATTTTCTCTGTGGATTAATAAGACATATTTTGGCAGATTTCACTATTCCAGAAAAATCTCATAAGCAAAAATAATAAACAAGGATTAAGTGAAAATTATTTGAAAAAAAAAAAAAGTG
>VVAS01046390.1:8037-19062 GCA_015103295.1 Ptychochromis oligacanthus
AATTGCATGAAAAACCATCATTACGTCGCTCAATTTATCGTTATAAGGATTTTAGAGCACGGTGGCACCGTTGCCATGTGAAACACACAAAAACTCATCCAGCTTTTATTTTCTTAAAACAACTAAAATTGTCTTTTAAACTTTGAGTCTCCTCTAAACACTAATTATTTGTTCTCATGATTAAATTCTGTAGTTTTTATTCTAATTTGAGGTCGGATGTGATGTTGACGGCTGGGACAGCGGCGATGTCTGTTGCACAGTTTGATCTGCTGTTTTTTAAACAAACTTCAGGAAGTTTGCAGGTGTTTTCTCGATTAATGAGCGGTGACTTTTAAACCGAAATAAACCGACGGTCATTTCTAGAAGCTCTGTAGCAGCTGTTTACGTCTGACTCCATCACAGCTAAAGATGAGGTGGAGATTTTTCTCGCACTGTTGGCAGGTGTGTGTGTTATAATCTGTGTGTGTGTGTGTGTCTGTGTGTGTGTGTTGAAGCTTCAGGTGAACAGATTTCCCTCGACCCTCCCTGACACTCAGCAGGAAGAAAAAAGAGCGAGCAGAGTGAGTGATCCTGTCCTCCACGCCCTGTCTTTGTCCTCTGGGGTTAACGGGGGGAGGAGGTGGGTGGCGGGTGAATAAATGTCGACATGGGGATTCCCCTCTTTGGCGTCATTCGTCATCGGTTCAATCATGGAGCGTTTGGCGTTCTGCTCGGGGCTCCCCTGTGGCGGGCGGATTGGTACTCAGAGACGGGTCTGTAGAGTCTGGCAGTGATGGATCCTCGCGCTGAGAGACTCTTTATCAGAGAGTCGTAACTCTCAGCGGCGGCCGCGGATGATGAAGAGGTCAGCCGAGGCCTCTGCTCGCTCGGCCTTTTCTCTGTAACGTTTTACTCTCTGAGTCTGGCGAGAAAAAATGCACTTCGTCCTCCCTCCTCCCTCCTTCTCCTCACTTACAGTAAGTTAAACTCTCCTGAACGCCACCTTAAAAAAACAAATGCCTCTGTCTGTAAATCCTGCCCAATATGTCGTCCTCCTGGAAGTGGAGTGGTATAAATACACTAGAGCGCCACACGCCTTTTTGTCTCCTCGCGGCCTCTGCTGAATGTCAGCAGCCACGGCCAGCTCGGCTAATCACGGGCAGCGAGAAAGAGGAAAAAAAAGATGCAAACAATTAACCCGGGAGGAGCAGGTGACCCACGCTAATGGGCTCGGCCTGTGTGTGTCTGTATGTGTGTGTGTGTGTGTGTGTGTGTGTGTGTGACAGGGTAAAGGATGTGTTCGGGAGGAAACAGCTGACTTCAGGAAACGTGCAGCTGTGTTAGCTCAGCTCTCATCCATCCTCAGCAGAGGAGCGGTAAAATATTAAAACATCACGAAAAGACGTTTCTCTTCACATCCAAATAAACCCGAAGCCAAACTGAACTCTTGGAAGCAGCTTCTTGACCACAAAAGCTCAGATTTACAGAGCCCTGAAGGCACCGCACAGACCAGAGCTGATGAATAAATGAAAATGAAAAAAGTTTGAAAGAATAATATAACAAATATTTCTTGAAGAGACTCTTACTTTAACCGTTTCTTTTACCAAACTTCATTTAAAAAAAACGGGGTTTTCAGGAGTGCACCTGAACGCACCGCACAGACCTGTAGACCTGTTCATAATGAGGTCCAGACTGCACTTAAACTTCCTGCTGTTACAGTGTCCTGAGAATGAAGTGAATTGTAAAATAAAGCTGGGTCATCGACATTTGGACCATTAAAAGTTCAGAAACCTTAATTGATGAAATATCTGCCCGTCTTATACTTAACTGTATTCGGGGCTGATTTATGAGTGCGTGTCATAACTCCACTGGCGTGTGGCGTAAATGACGCTGTGAATACATAAACCTGCCACCTCCTTCTGATTCTCCTCTTCCAACTCCCAAATTTGCATGAACCGCTGCAGTTCGAAGTTATGAAATGAAGTTTTAATCTCTGAGACATAGAAACTGCTAGTTTGATTTATTCAAAAATTTATATTCCCCAGACTCTGTTTCAGAAATCAGCAACCCTGAATGCACCAGACTGAACGCAGTCTGATGACAAACACGACAGTTTTGTTTGAATCAGTTGCTTTCAGGGTTAAAAATTTGTGTTTATTTTAACTGTTTTTTGATCCTGTTGTCTTTCCATACATACCTGTATTAAGCTGGAATAATTACACCAAGGATGAGACGACTTTTTAACCAGTTTCGTTCACCAAACTCCTTTTTTAAAAAAAAATTTCACACTATACTGTATGCACACAAATATCCTTTTACTTTTTTTGTCGTTTGTTAAATGCCTTAATATGACAAATAGAGGAACTAATCATATCAGTAATCAGATTACATTCATCAAGCAGGAATACAGGATACAGGATATTCTTAACCGTGAATGTGCAGCACCAGCTGGAATAACAGAGGATAAAAAAAAAGGATTTTAAAATGAGTTTAAAAGAATCAGAAGACAAACAGGGTTTATCCACCAAACTGCGTTTAAAAACTCAGCTGTTTTACTTTTCATGTAACACTCTCTGTGAGGAGCGTGTCGGTGTTAGTTTGATGTTGTAGGGTAAATGTTAATGATTTGGTTGTCAACCAGTTGGTGATTTTAATGCTGTTTGCGTGTTTTTAACTGTTGTTAGTCGAAGGTGAAACTGCAGAACGAACAGCTGCAGGTCGGAGTTTGACGTCCGTGAAACCTCGTCTGTTTTTACACTTAGATGCATTTTCACACATTGAACACCTTGCAGAATGCACTAATTAGCACACATACTCCTCACACACACACACACACACGCACACTTGGTCAGAAGTGTGTGTGTGTGTGTGAGCGTGTGCAGAAGCCCCTCAGCTTAAAGACTAATTTGTTGGTAATTGCAGCATGACAGGAGCAGCCATTCCAGCATCGAGCCACCGTTTCCCCGAGCCAGTCGCCCTAATTAGGAATGACACACACTATTAAGGTGCATAAATGGAAATCAGTCAGCGGGCGTTTCCTCCCTGACGGCGCCCGCCGCCGCCGTCGAACCCACAGCGGACCGCCACTGCACCAAAAACCACCCACAGTACATTTCTCACGGCGTCATCATTCTCAAACTGAGAGGAAAAAGAGAAAATGGAGCTCCTGCAGCAATGCAGCCTGGAGTAAATACACATTCATGTAATCTGATTACTCTATATAAAGTATGAAAACAAGTTGTGTAGTCAGTGAAGAACAATGGGTGTAAAACAGGTGATTTTTGAAGTGGAGTTTGGTGGTTAAAACAAGTCGAACTAATTCAGTTTCCTTGTGATTTGTTCATTGGTTAACTGATCAGACTGAGACTGTTATTAACAATAACTGATTAGTATGGTGATTATGGTGATTGATTGGTGTTTAATTATCAATGTTGTTGAACAGTATTACAACATGCTGTGACTCACTCACTCTTTACTGTGTCTTCGCAGTATGGAGAGCTGAAATTGTCTTTCTGCTCAGAGATTAGTTGCACACACACCTTGAATCGGGTTGTGTGTTGCCAGGTTGCTTCAGCAGATGGGTTGAAATTGTATTTAGTGTGTGGATTGTGTGTCTGGCAACTTGGGTAACATTCGACCAACACATACAACTTACAGACGCATGTATTCCAATTATTCCATCATGCAAATTACGGGAGTTTTCTGGGATAAACGGCAAAACAGGAGGCTGCCCGGAGATGGTTTTAAAACACAGGAGAAACACAGGAAATACGAGAGTGTTGGCAGGTCTGCAAATTTCTGTTTTATGAATTGAAGTTGGGAAGTAAAAAAAAAAATCCAAAGCTTCACAGAGCTTCACATATGTGAAGCGATTACTTTCCTCTCAGTGTTGTCTTTATGTTTTCTTAGATGTAAAATAGCTGATTTTTCAAATGGAATCTGGTAAATCAAACATGTAAATCTAACTGTATTTTTGTTCATTTTTAACCATAAAATATAACGTTAAAATCTTTAACATCCAGATTTACAGGATTGTTTACCAGTGTGGTCACTATACATCCACAATTTTAATTTTAATGGTCACATTGATTGAAAATCAATTGCTTTCAAGCTTAAAATTCCGCGTCCATCCGGTTATATTTGAACTGTTTTTTGACTCTGTTGGCTTTCCGTACATACCCGCATTGAATTGGAATAATTAAACCCGAGGAGCAGAGGAGAGGTGGTAAAAGTGTGAACCTTCACACAGCTGTTTGAAAATGTGGTCTCAGTGCAGGACTCGCTTCACTCTGACGCTTTCAAACTGAATTTTGTCCACGCGATGACAGAAAATCGTGATCGCACTCAGACGACCTGCTGGCCGTCTTCTCGCCGTGATTCAGCCTCAACTCATTAGTTCATATTACACGGCTAATAAGAGCTAACCAAACAGGTGTGTGTGTCTGTCTGTGTGTGTGAGAGAGAAACACAACACACAGGCCTGATTGGGTAAATGTATTCGTGGGTAATTGTGCAGCCTGCATAAATCAACACACGCGCACACACACACACGGCAGCGTACAGGAACAATATGTGCATATTTTAACAGGCCAAACTCAGCATCCATAGCAATTAGAGAGAGGACCTGATGGGTGTGTGTGTGTGTGTGTGTGTGTGTGTGTGTGTGTTTCTGCTAATTACATTCATTCTGGGCGGCTGCACAGGATGCGATTCCTGTATGTTCAACACTAACGTGCTGAAAGAAGAAGCGAAGCAAACAGTCTGTTTTCTGACCTCCCACCTCTGTAGATACACTTAACCTGCCTGTTAGAGCAGCGCTGTGGTTCAGACCTCCTGCTCGCTCTCCTTCCTCTCCTGCTGTTTAACAGCACGTCGTGGTTTGGGTGAAAGCAGAACCCTTGAAATGAAAGCAAGATCATCAGGATAAAATAACGCTTTCTGTGACGAAGCTCTCGTTTTGCCTTTTGGTATAAATCAAGCGCTCCATCCTTTCCGTTACATTCAAGGTGTGAGATCAACCTGCCTGACAGTTCAGCAGGGTGAGCTTTAATCGTTTTACAAAAGGCTGAGGCAGAGGAGATTCATCCCTCTGCTTACCGTCTTCTTTCCAAAGCTGTTGTTGCTACCTGTAACATCTACAAGCTCCCTTCCAGATGCTGTATTACATTTTTGGACTAATGACCCTGTCCTCTGGTTCCCATCAGCCTCAGCTGCTCTCAGTTTTTTACCTTTAATTATCCAACATGCTGAACTGAATGCATAACCCTGGTGGAGATCGTAGATTTAGCTGCAGTTTGGATTCAGCGTCCCGTCGGTGTGAGAGCTGACAGAAGTTACCGCTGCTTCTGCTGTGATGAGATTAACTTTCAGATTACAGTAGTGTGTGTGTGTGTGTGTGTGTGTGTGTGCATGTGTGCGTCCTGTCAGGGTGTGTTTGCTCTGAGTTCGTTTCCCACTGAATCAGATTTAAACATCCACTGTTTATTTGATTAACATCCTGGCAGCCAGACAGACTGTGTGTGTGTTAGTGGTGGTGGTGTGTGTGTGTGTGTGTGCTGTATGGCTCATTAGGCCGGTGTGTATGTGTGTGTGTATTTATATGTATGTGTGTGAGGCAGCAGGGCACGCTGGTTAAAGACTCAAACAGCGGTCACACTCCATCTCCTGTTTGATTAATGTCCTGGTGTGTGTGTATGTGTGTGTGTAGGAGTCTGTATCATTTCTTTTCCGTGTTCTGGATGATTCGCGGTACCCGGTCTGATCATGGAAGCGTGGCTCTGGGGGGGCCTGGTGGCCCTGGATCCAGAGCCTCTGTTTAAAAAATGAAGACAAAGAACACAAAAAATGCCGAAAATGACCATCAGGAGAAATAAAACCTCAACAAAAATATGCAAAATGAAATAAAATAACGGCAAAAAGACTGAAGACAACTGTAAATTGTTGCAAACAACGACAAAATGTATTTATTCTACACACTTCAGGTGAAAACACTCCTCATGGTGGCAGCAAAGTTTGTATCTCCTGTAGACTCTAAAGTGGATTATTCTGTTTTTCCTCATTTCCTGTGGTGGATGTTCAGTTTCAGGTGTCACAGGGCGGGTCAGACACTCAGTTTCACTCAGAGAGGAAATCCCTAATATGGTCATCTCAGGCACAGAAGCCCCACCCACCTGCTGTTCAAACCTTCTGTTTATGAAGGGCTGACAAAGTGAAGCAAAGGCAGAAGGGCCAAAACCTGCAGTTCCTCTAACGTCCACTAGAGGCTCCAGCAGTGAGTCAGTCCCCACAGACTCTCATGTTAAAACTTTACAGCAGAAATAAACATGTTTACAGCCTGATACAAAAACAGTTTGGTCTCTATAGATAATTTTCCCCTTCATAACACCTGTACGAGTGGTGATTTTTTTTTATAACTCACATGTTTAAATTGTATTAAGGCTTAAAGTTTGCATTATTAGGGGTGTGGCCTCTCTGACTGACAGGTGGATGGCGACACAGGTGGCTGTAGCTGCTAGCTGTCTGCTAGGCTTCACCTCAGCTGATTGGAGTCCCTGAGCTGGACCTCTGGACCGTGTTTGTGTTACTAAGCACTAATTAGCAGGTATAACCAATCTGTTGCATCACAGTGGTTTTGTCTGTCTTTCATATATTGGCTGTTTCAGAGCCCAGTACAAGATAAATAAAACTTATTTTGAAATGTGAATCATGCAAAGCTGCAATAGTAAAGTGCAAAATTTAAAATAATTACCTGGAAATGAGGAGAATTGGTTGACTTTAAAATAGTCCTGCTGATTTGAACCAAGTTTGGACAGGCAGCGAGTTTAGAAGCAGCGCTTTAATCCCAGAGAAGACGAGATCGACCGGGCAGGTTTTTATTGCAGGATTCAGCCACTGTGAGTGTGCGAGTGTGGATATGAACTGACTGCACCCTGCACCGGCTGTCTTGCTCAGTAATTGTTTGCAGAGCGCTCAACACGACTCCTGCTGACCTTTAATTTCAGGCTTTGCAGTGGAAACGTGCAGATCGGCGGCCCTCGTTTGCCTCGTCGTGTTTGTTCTCTGTGTGTGTGTGTGTGTGTGTGTGTTATTTATTTATTTATTTTTCTCCTCTCTGCCTGTTGGCGTGTGATTTACACTCCGGGCATGTTCGAGCGAGCCGTGTGCCATCGATACTGTTTTTATTACACCTTGTGCCAAGTGCTAACAGCCGGATACGGGCGGTGCTGACGAGTGGATGCAGCCGCAATTAGCATAATTGAAATAATAATAATGCTAACGAGCTTTCTGAGTAGAGGCAGAGCAGAGAGGAGAGGATGGCGATCGGCTGCGTGGACGGGCCGCTGCAGAGCATTGTGTGTAATTGGGATAATGGGCTGGTTTAGTGGCGGAAGCGATGCTTTTGATGGCGTTCAGGATGAAACAGGTGCCAAATTCACAGAGTCGTTTGTCTCAGTGTTTGTTTGCTTTAAAATCCACATTTATATCAGCTTTACAGTGATATTAAACACCAGTAGGTCTGCAGGTTTCATGTTTTATCCATTTTAATGCAGATTGTTCATGTTTTATTGCATATCACTGCAAAAATGTGCTTTTATTTAATCCACATTGGAGAAAAGTGTGCAGACACCACAACTGCTGCAAAATCAACCACCCCAGTGGAGATAAAAAAGTGACTGAAGTCCTTTGTCACTAAGAAGGCTGTAAAACTGACAGTGATTCAGACCTCTGGCTCAGATTAATTTAACAAATCAGACAGCTGCTTTCTTGATCTCCAGCACAAAGTCCCAAAATGAAGCCTTCCTTCTTTGCAATATTCACACACTTTGCAGAGCCATCCAGTGGGCCGGATTAGACCCAGTCTTGGGCCGATTCTGGCGTGGCCTTAATGGATCCATCTTGGTACCTGATACCACAGGACGCCTCAATGTGTCAGACAGAAACAGAAACAGTTTTAAGCTTGTGGTTTTAATATTGTGGCTGTTTGTTGGCAGGATCTCAGAAAGTTACTGACAGATTTCTAGCTTGGCCTAAGTGATGAACTTTCGGAGATCCTCCACATCTAGATCCAGGAATTTATCGCTGGGAGATGGGCAAAATTTCAGACATAACTGATATTCTCAAGGAAATATCACAAACTGATCCAGATCCAGATATCCGGAGTGGATATCTAACCTTATGAGTATGGGATTTTTGGGTTCTGAAAACTGTTCTCTGAAATTGTAGCAATCAGGGGACAGAAAAATAAATTCATAGTTCTTACAAACACATAAAAACTAATGACATTTAAACCCCCACAGCAGTGGGGTTAGACCGGAAAGGCTTAATGATGTTTTTACAAATTGTTCATCAAACCTTTGAATTCAGAATTTTAGACCATGTGATTGGTACAGTCTGACTGTTTGTAAGCAGGATTACGCTAAAGGTTTTGGACAGATTTGCATGGAAACAGCCCCACTTGATTAGCTTTTGGAGTTGAAATGTATCCAGGAACTTTTCAAAGGATTCTTTTTTCATAGGTTGGAGTTGGACTGTGCCAGAGCTGCTCTTTGTCACTGATTCTGTTCATAACTTCTACAGACAGAATTTTTAGGTGCAGCAAAGGGGCGGAGGGTTACCAGTTCAGGGGTCTCAGGATCCTGTCTTTTTGCAGATGATGTGGCAGATGTGTGTTGGTTTCATCGTGTGATGACCTCCTGGCAAGAATGAGAATTAGCACCTCCAAGTCTGAGGCCATGGCTCTCAGCAGGAAAAGAGTGGAGTGCCTGCTCTGGATTGGGAATGAGGTACTGCTCCCAGTGGAGGACGTCAGGCATCTCGGGGTCTTGCTCACGAGTGAGGGGAGAAAGACAGATGGATTGTTGCGGCATCTGCAGTGATGTGGATGGTGCACTGGCCTGTTTTGGTGAAGAGAGAGCGTGAGGGCGAATGTCGATTTACTGGTTGAGCTTCATTCCTACCCTCAGCTATGGCCATGACCTGCGGGTAGTGATTGAAAGAGTAAGATTATGGATACAAGTGGCAGAAATAAGCTTCCTCCAAAGCGTGCCTGGGCTCTCCCTTAGAGATAGGGTGGGGAGCTCAATCATTTGGGAGGAGCTCAGAGTAGAGCCACTGCTCCTCCACATTGAAACAAGTTAGTTGAAGTGGTTCGGACATCTTACCAGGATGCCTCCTGGGTGAGGTGTTCCAGGACACGCTGGGGAGATTATGTCTCCTGGCTGGGAACTCCTCGACTCTGGAGGAAGTGGCTGGGGAGGAAGGAGTGAGTATCTCTGCTTAGAATGCTGGAGGATGGTGATAGGACAAAAAGTAGACATTTGGCATAAAGCTACTTTCGGCTACTCCCTTGTCAAGGGGTCGCCACAGCAGGTAGCGCCGCATGTTTGATGTGGCAGAGTTTTTACACCAGATGCCCTTCCTAACGCAACCCCTAGGGGGACATGTGTCTCCGGCTGGAATCAAACCAGCAACTTTCTGCATGCAAGTCGAATGTGTTATCCACTACACTATGGAGGCATGGACATTTGGCATAAGAACTTCACAAATGAATGCCCAACTGAAATAAGAAAAATTAGGACTGTTCTCAAGAACTTACCAAAAACTAACCTGGATCCAGATTTACTTCTGGGTCTGGGGACTCCATTCATGGTGCGGAGAGAGTGTTTCAGCAGTCTGAGTAGCTGAAATCAGACCCTGTTTGTACATACTGTGTACTTTTACTGCTGTTTTACACTGTTCAAGGATTTATTCTTTTCACAGTGTTTCCGGCGTGTGAAGTAGCTCCTGTCAGGTGTATGAAAATAGCAACATGGATAAAAACAGATGCTTGTGGAGTTTTTTTTCCTTCTCTCGGGATCTCATTGAAAATATCTGTCGGTGAACGTGTTGAAGTCTTCCTCGCTGTGATTCCTCTCTGTGTTATTTTTACTTTAACACCGTTGTGTTTTCTGACACTCAGCTGCTTTTATTCCCACCGAGCCCCCGTTAAAACCTGACCAACACACACCTGAGCTGCTACTCCTCCTCCTCTTCCTCTTCCTCCGCCTCCTCCTGGAGTTTCTCTGCAGACTCTTCACTTGGCCAAACGCTGTGACTTGGAGGAATTAGCTTTCAACAAACTGGCCTACAAATGAGGCATTAAGCATTGGTAATGGGGGTGCAGAAAGGTCACGGCTGTATTAATCTGCTGTCTGGGGAATACACCCGTGAGCCGGGAAGCTCGGAGACCGAGAGAGAGAGAGCGGGCGAGCTTCCAAAAACAAACCCTGAGCATGAATAAATATTTATCTGTGCCCCGGCGATCATATTGATCATAAAGCGTTTTAGGAAACAAAACGAGCAGGAAAATGAGATTGATGTAAAAATATTCGGCTGCAGCGTCTCCCCCTCGGACACGTCGAGCTTCTGTGGGCCGAGAGCAGAGGTCTCTTCCTGCAGGAGCATCGATTTTATTTCAGGATCAACAAACCAAAAATCAGCCGCTGACACTGACTCTGATGTTTTTCTACTTTCACACTCACTTAAAGGCTTCCTTAGATTCTTTTGGTTGGAAATCAAAAGCAGGGTGACCTCTGACCCCCAGCCGGTGGTTGTTTACGTTATGATAATTAGCATTAGAAGCGATGCTCCCGGTAATGATTTCATTTCTGCCTCTTTATTATTGAAAGCAGAACAAAAAAACCCAGATTTAATATAAAAATCTGTTTGTTCTTTTGTTCTTTAAAGTTTAATTTATTGCTTTTGTGTTTTTGTTTCAGTATAAAACATCAGTGTGTTATTGTTTTTAATCTTTCCTCAAACTGTCACACATTAATGGGGTTTAAATTCATTTAACCCCTTCCTGCCGTAGCAGTTTATCATCTCCCTTTATTTAAAGCTTATGAATTTGACCCAGAGGAGGCACCATGTCCTGTTATATGTATGAGCATAGATTATTTAACCCTGTGAAGGTCAGAAAATAAAACCTCCTCCGGCCTCACCTCACCTTTTTATTTATTTACTTAGGGATCTTTTTTTTTTTTTTTTTTATGAAAAACATTTTCGGGT
>VVAS01046396.1:1775-11888 GCA_015103295.1 Ptychochromis oligacanthus
ATCTAGGGGGTGTTTCACCTTGGATTAGGCTGTTTAGGCATCAATGTATGCCAGTGGAACCACAAACTTGTGAATCGTTAATCAAGAATGTGTGTGCTACCTTATGCTATCATACTAACATGGCATGATTTTCCCAAACTTCTCCCAGCTGAAGGAAAGAACTGAGTCAATCATCTGTTTTATTTAACAGGATGTATCCATGAAGCAGTGTTAAAAATAGACATATGTATTCCAACCTTTCTTTTTTGGCTTGCCTCCACTTGGTCTTGGTTTTACAGTCCCAGAAGTGCTTGGACTTGTCTTGAAGTCTTGGCTGTGGCGTTAAAGGCTCATCACTCTACAGGAGATATATTGCAGCAGAGGAGGGTTTATAATATGGTCGCTTCCGCCACTCTCAAAGGTCAGCACTGTCAAGATGGGTTGTAATTTGTCAGCGTTGCAAATTCATGTGTCATGGTTCACTAAATTAGAACTCTGAGCAAAAGAAGTAAGGAGACTTATCACTTTCCCTCTGCAAGCCCTGATCACAGCCGGTCAGAAATTAGCTTTAACTGTCACTTGCATGATCTGTTACAGGTACAAACCACTATTAACCTCCATGCATGCGTAAAACCCATTACTGTTCAGGTAAGATAATGTCGACTTTTGCACCACTCTAGATGTTTCTTTGTCATCAGCCATGTCTTTGTGTTGTGTTGCTTTGTTGGACACCCAGCCGAAGACCTCACACACTGCTGAGGGCTGTTTAGCAGAGCTCCATTTTCTAATCCGAGCTGCTCACAGGTCTCAGGGGCGAAAGGCTGAGCGAGTCGATTGGTCTCTAAGTGGAAGACAAATTGAAGCTTGTTGGGGCGAATGAGCCAAAAATGAATGCTTTCTCTCTCTCGCTCTCTTGCCTGTTCTAAAAATGTAGTGATGGCTGTCCTCAGCGGGGAGACTTTGCATCGACCAGAGCAGAAAAACAACATTAACTGGAATCTTAAACGTTCATTTAGAATCTCTGACCATGTATGTGAGTAAGCACACTTACATAAATAGAACTGTAAACCTAACAGACAGTTTTAAGTCACTATTTGAAATGTAAGTAACAGTCGAATGTGAGTTTAACCTTTATTCACATGTAAAAGTTAACTGTAAATAATTGGAAGATATTTGTACAAAACAAAGAGGATGGAGTATTTTTGTTTCCCTTCAGGCACCAAAGGCATATTTACAGTAGGTGTAAAAGCTTTTAGAACTGTTATTTTTTCCAAAAATGTATCTGTTAGTTAATGTTGTGTCTGAACCTCCCTAATCCACATCACATTTTCTGAATTATCAGCCACAGGCTGCATTTATCAAAACATTAATAACAGCTCTATAAATGTGAATGAGTGACATTACAAACCATCTTTTTTCCTTTTAAAGAACAGTTAAGGCACTACTTGGTTAGAGAGAGAGGCCATAATTGGCTTAAAATATTCCTCTTTACAACATTAACGCTGCACATTGAAAAATGATGCTTACCCATGATATTTATCCTTAAATGTGACAACAGCTGCTTTGGCAAAACAACAGTATTTGATGCCTAAGGAATTAGAACATGCAGCTCACCACAACTGTGTATAGTAAAGCAAACATAATTAATATTACATGATACATTAAGACCAGCTCATGTCAGGGACTTTAGGGGGCTCCATGGTGTAGTGGTTAACACATTTGTACATGCGAAACATCCCCAGTTTGATTCTGGAAGGAGACACAAACTCAGCCTTAGGGTGTTCCTAGTGCCGGTTTCAAGCCTGGATAAATGGGAGAGCTGCGATAGGAAGGGCAGCCAGCGTAAAATCTCTGCCAAATCAAACATGTGGATCCATCTGCTGTGGCAGCCTCTTGGGGAATAAGGGAGGAGCCCAAAGTAACTTTATGTGAATGTCTTTGGCTTAGAATCTGTCAGAGTTGCGTCACAGATGGATAATAATGGAAACCATTACTGTTACTTTTGCCAAATGTAGAACACATATATCAGGGTTTCACCTATTTCCACCATACAAAAAGCCACTGCAGTGGCTACAGGAGTAGCTACTGCATGAAATTCACCAATATTTGCCTATGGAGCCCACACATTCTAATCACCATTATTTTCTTCCTAAGGATATTACCCCAACTCTTGATGCTACTTAAGGTTCTCCAACCTCCTTAAATGTGGGTGAAATGGCTTTGCACCACCATCATGTTAGTGGAAGAGAGGTATATACTGATTTCAGTTAATAATCAGTTAATAATCAACCTGGTGCAGGTTTTGGGTTTCAGATTGTCCCTGTACCAAAGTCACCCAGACATTCACCATGTAAACATGCATATACCTCACAAACATGACTCAGAGGCACTGCTGTGTCTTCTTAGAGAGCAAGAAATTGCCAAGTATCAGGTTGCCATGACAATGTAGCCAATGAAGCCTGCTGACTTCCCTGTGGGGGTGGGGGGGGCAGCCAAAAAAAAACAAAAGCAGGTGGTCTCGGACAAGAGACGTGAAGGGATGGGGGGTGAGATGAAAATTATAACAATCACACAGCTCCAGTCCCACTGTTTTCCACACAGAGCCTGACGGATGCACAGACACCCTGCTGGGCAGGAAGGAGAGGGGGGATAAAAAAAGATGCAGGGAGCTGGAGGAGGCTCAGCTGACAAGCGCCTCTGACAAAGTGAACGTGTCACAGCCTTCCTGCTGTTGTGTTGAATTTCTCCTGCCGTTTGATAAAATGCATATGAGCTGTCAGAGCACTTGTTGAACTCATTTTCTCCTTCTAAAAAGGAACATTTGATATTTTCACACTGTGCTAACTGCTTAGAATTACTATAAACCTCACCAAGAAGTTAAAAATGCATGCTTGTTGGTTAGATTTGTTTGTTTGTCTGCAAAATTTTAATAGACATAGCTGCATTAAATTTTTACTCGAGGCATGGTTGGGCCCAATTTACAAGTGTTTAACATTTGTCAATCTGCATTCCCTCGTGAGATAATCGTAAAGATGAAATTGGACACTTCCTAGTATATCTTCAAAAATATTTAACAAATTTAAATAAAATTGGAAGACATTGTGTTCTTAAGAAAACATTGCAAAGTAATCAGGGACTCATTCATGCATGGTGTGGAGGGACCTTGTCCTGGAGTGCTTTTGAAATTGTGATGGTTTTACCTTCTCCAGCCATTTCAGACTTGTCTGCTATGACAAATCCTGTCTCCTACAGAACCTGTTGGCACACTGTTTTGGAGGACCACTACCTGTGTGTGGATTATACTCACTGGCAAGGTTTTCTAAATTGAACTAGTCTAACATTCCTGTACCTTATAGAAAACACTGGGGAGGACGTGATTTGGTTCATCAATATTAGGTATGCAGACAGGTACGGCAGACTTGTCAGAAAACATAGTACATCCCAGGTTAAAGCACCCATGTGGCCAAGGTTAGCTAGGTATAGGCACAAGAACAACTCTGTTATCTCTGGTGAAATATTGTGGTTTGTTAGGGTTAGACTACATAAAGCTAAAACATGACATTAAGGTTATTGAGTGACATGGTTAAAATAAACTGGATTCACCATCAGTTTTGCAGTTGAAAAGGGAAGGTCCAGATGTATTTCTGACTCATTCATAACAAACTGTTTCCACAAAACAGCCCATAAAAATGGTCTATAAAAACTACATGTCCTAATCATGTGTATGAACCTACTCTTACTATTGTAATAAATACATCAACTTCATTTGTGATAGAGTCCATTGTGTTAAAAATTCCTAAAGTACTTCAAGACATTTAGTGCAGAGAGAGAGAGAGTTGTGTGAGCTGTTACAGAGATGAAGACCGTCTAAACGCTCCACAGTTCTCTCATCTCCCTTGAGGAGGAGTGTTGGAGTGCAAATGGCTATGACAAATGAGATTCAGTACTGGCCTCAGAAATAATCTTATTCCCATCATTTATCGTGGGCCCAAGGAAAGTAGGAATGCACATATTTATTTTGTATGCAGGTACAGAGAGACATGATTGGAAAACTGATGTGTATAAATTACCGTATTGACTTTTTTCCTGTTGCACTGCATGTATCAGTGCTGTGCTAGCTTTTCTGTTTTATTGACTTGTCTGCAGCACTGCCACTGTGACAAATTTCTGCACATTTGTTGTACTTGGCGAGTTAAGTGATTTTAATTATTCAGTGTGCACAGTGTCACAGTCTGCATATGGAGCAGAGTACTGTTATGACCATTTCTGCCAGGCTTAAATGTGGCTTCTGCTCTTTCAAACATAAAAACGGCTCAGGAGTTCTGCTAAAGATCAACTGTTTTTCCGGGACATATGATTCCCTTCATGGACATATGATGACAGGCTATACTAATTGTAAAAATCCAGGCAATCAAATGGCAGTGAAAAAATGAGTTTTGGGTCATTTGAAGTTCCAAAGAATTCTTCATTTAATGGGGCCCCTTTTATGTTCATTTTCAGCTCCATATTTTTGTTGTGGGACCCCACTAGAGTAGCTTTTGAAAAGTTCCTTACCTTATACTGGGACTTCATGCAGCTCCTAAGTTTTTCATCTTTACAAAGCAAGTCATTTTAGCTTTTTATTGCCACCCTCCCTAAAAGCCAACTCTCTTATAATTGGCTGCTCTTCGCCTGGCTTCCACTAACAGTGCTTGTGAACACCCCCTTCTCCACTTGCTGTTGTGAAAGTTCTGGAAACAAACTGTAAACATGCTAAAAACATAAGGTCTTGTTCTCAAAACAAACATACTTCAGTAAACACACTGCAGTCACTCCAGTATCTTTCCCATTTAAATCAAGGTTTTACCAGTTAACTAAATGCTGTTCAGAGAGCAACCATTAATGGGCGTGTTACAGTTTCCACATCTGCAAGTCTGCTTGGGTCTGTTTGGGTCTGAGCGGCATTAATTTAACATGGAGACCCAACACTACAATGCACCAACTACGCATGCCCCTTTTGGGTGGATTATAAGTGGGCTTGAAATAAGTATAACACGAATGACTACTCATTGGTGGTATCTGCACATGTCTTCATCCACATCTGAAACAGAGCATAATCCCCATTTAAGTAAGCTAATAGCTCATTAGCTCCCAGATAAAAGTAACCACTTGCACACATACACTCACCAGCCTCTTTATTAGGTACACCTTGTTAGTACTGGATCCCCTTTTGCCTTCAGAACTGTATTCATGGCTTAGATTCAACAAGGTGGAAACATTCCTCTGAGAGTTTGGTCCATATTGACATGATAGCATCACATACTTGCTGCAGATTTGTGGGCTGCACATCCATGATGTGAATCTCCTGTTCCACCATATCTCAAAGGTGCTCTACTGGATCGAGATCTGGTGACTATGAAGGGCATTTGAGTACAGAGAACTCATTCTAATGTTCAAGAAACCAGTTTGAGATGGTTTGAGATTTGTGATATGGTGCATTATCCTTCTGGAAGCAGCCATCAGATGGGTACACTGTGGTCATAAAGGGATGGACATGGTCAGTAACAATACTCAGGTAGGCTGTGGTATTTAAATGATGCTCAGTTGGTACTAATGGGCCCAAAGTGTGGCAAGAAAATATTCCCCACACCATTACACCACCAGCAGCCTGTACCACTGATGCAAGGCAGAATGGATCCATGTTTTCATGTTGTTTATACCAAATTCTGACCCTACCATCTGAATGTGACAGCAGAAATCAAGCCCCTGATTTCAAAACTGATGAGAAAACAAAACGAAAACTGGTCAGGGAGGCTACTAAGAGACCCACAGCAACACTGAAGGAGCTGCAGGAATTTCTGGCAAGTTCTGGTTGTAATAATAATATGGACTGGTTCTTATATAGCGCTTTTCTACTCTGCTTGAGCTCTCAGTGCTTTATACTACGTCTCATTCACCCGTTCACACACATTTATACAGGCACCTTTTTCTGTGCGTAAGTGCTTTCTATCTAACATTCACACACATGAATGCATTGGGAGCAACTCGGGATTCAGTATCTTGCCCAAGTATACTTTGACATACAGACTAGAGCAGCCTGGGTTCAAATCACCAACCTTCTGATTAGTGGATGACCTGCTCTAACTCCTGAGCCAAAGCAAGGAGACTTCCTATGTTATATAATAATACATTTTATTTTAGGCACCTTTCAAAACACCCCAGGTCACCTTACATAGAAGAGTTAAAAAAAACAACAGAAGTGTGGTACTTTTCAGCTGCTCCCTTGTCACAAGTGGTTGCCACAGCAGGTAGCTCCACATGTTTGATTTGGCAGTTTTATACCAGATGCCCTTCCTGACACAACCTCTAGGGGGATATGTGTCTGCAGCTGGAATCAAACCAGCGACCTTTTGCGTGCAAGGGGAATGTGTTAATCACTACACTATGGAGGCACTATAGTTTAAAAAAAAAAATAAACCAAAAATATCTATCAAGTTAATAAAACAAGTTTACAATATGTAAAATCATTAAGAACGGATCTGCTGACATGTAGTTGTGTACTACATGCGACAACAATCTCCCTTATTCTCCATATGTCTGGACTATGGGGCAGTGTTGCAAGACGCTATCCTCTTTGCTTTTTCTGACAAAGGAAAACATCCAAGCCCGGCTACAATTTGCAAAAAATACATCAGGTCTCCCAAAAGCATGTGGGAAAATGTGTTATGGTCTGATGAGACCAAGGTTGAACTTTTTGGCCACAATTCCAAAAGGTATGTTTGGTGTAAAAACGACACTTTGCAATACCAAAAGAACACCATACCCATGGTGAAGTATGGTGGTGGCAGTATCATGCTTTTGGGTTGCTTTTACTCAGCTGGAACTGGGGCTTTAAAGGTGGAGAGAATTATGAACAGTTCCAAATACCAGTTTGGCCCAAAACCTTGAGGCATCTGCTAGAAAGCTGAAGATGAAGAGGAATTTCAGCATTTAACAAAGCAATGACCCCAAGCATACATCCAAATCAACATGCCCAGCCATAGCCCCATATCTAAATCCAATAGAAAATCTGTGGGGTGACCTGAAGAGGGCTGTGCACAAGAGATGCCCTCACAATCTGACAGATTTGGAGTGCTTTTGCAAGGAAGAGAGAGCAGATATCGCCAAGTCAAGATGTGCCATGCTGATAAACTCCTATCCAAGAAGACTGAATGCTGTGATTAAATTAAAAGGTGCGTCAACAAAGTATTAGTTTAAGGGTGTGCATAAGTGTGCACACCCTTAGTTTATATGTAGTTTATATCCACTGTACATGGCAGTGATGTTAATGTTAGTGACAGTTTACGATTCTGTCACCTCCACATCTTTATCTATGGAATGATGTTGCTGATAGCTTTTGGATGTTGTTGGTATGAAATACGAAAGTGTATCCACTGCTGTCAAGTGCTTAGTTCTTTCAAAAAGGTAAACTAATATAACTGTCCTTCACAAGTGAAAAAAATTTTAGTCAAATTCCCCCAAAATGATGAGTACTCCTAAAAGAGTGGCGGTAACATTTCTGAGTTTCCATTTAGCTTTCTTAAGACCATAGTAAATATTAACCCCTAAGCTGAAGACAAGAAAGGTTTAAAGCACAGGAAGATGTAACAATTCTGAAACCGAGACTGAAATCACAATACACAAATAGGATAACATGACAGCTGCAGGTAACAATGTTTTTCTACATCATAAAGATTAGACATTATATGACCACTACAAAAGAGACAATTCCACTGTGAAAAGATTAAAGCTGTTGTACAGGAGTCATTGGATGACTGGAGATCTGCATTCACCACCATCCAGCCCAAGGTTAATGCACCTGTTATCATGTGACCTGGTGTCCACATTTAGCTCATGTGATGACACAAGCTCAGGCCTAGAGCTCAACTTGTCTTCCTTAATGAACATTCTACCACAACAGTATTAGTAATGCTGTGTTTTCATTAAACTGTGGTCGCAATTAAGGTTAGAAGCAGAAATCTTCCTAAACCCTCGTAACATCTGATATCTGTTCTGTCAACTTGAGTCTGCCAGTATGAACATTTCAATCCTCTGAGAAATGTTTGTAAACCTCAAACACAACCCAATCTGCGGTAAATGAGAAGAAATTGGAAATCCAGTACTCATTAAATCATGCTACTCACTCTGTGTTCATTAAATCAATTTTCAGTAGGTACTGATTTTTATTTTCATTTTTTGGTGCAGTACGCTCTATGAATACAGAGACAGTGAGTAGTCACATACCTGTGAGATGGAATAACAATAAAATAAATGAAAATGTTTTAACCTTGAAGTTAGACTGTTGAAATGAACATAAATCCCAGCAGCTAAAACTCTCTCAGTCCTGTCAGTCTTTAATCTTCTGCCAAACTTATGAAATCTAAATTTGGAAAGCAGTGAGAGGACAATGGGTTCATTTGCTGTGAAAAAAGGAAGCTTAAAGAGACTGTAAGAATATACTCACAGCACGTTTATCATTTCCATCACCATTTGATGAGCTGATTTAAAATCTCATCTCTCTCTATCTTCAGGGAAGCAAGAAAATGATGTGTGCTGTAACATGGACAAATGAGTTAACAGTGCTGGACCTTCATCTGTGGAGGGAGGAATTTTCCTGCAGACGCCAACATCAGCAGGGAAACAGTCGTGGAGGGATCGTTTGGTTTTTCGGATCAAATCTGACCTTGAGCTGTTTTTCTTTTGGCTAAGGTTAGCTGCTTTCTAACGCAGTGCCAAATTTGTTTAGCATAGCTAAGTTAGAACTATCTCATTAACGTATAGAATCCTATGGGAAAATGTCCCTCACCTCCACTGACCTCAGTAAACACTTTCTTGATGAGTTTATGGGCTCAAATGTTAGTTTCAGGTTGTACTGCATAAAACTTTAAATCCATTTTGCAAATTTTGGTCAATCTAAATTTCAGAAAGGAGCCTAACACAGGGCAGGTTATTTGACTAATGACTCAATCACAAGGTGTCCTTGGTTTCTCAATCAGATCCACCCTGTGTTCATTACACCCAGTTTCAAAACACCAAGATGGTGACTATAAAATGCTCAACTGGAGGCTTCTTAAAGGGCCTTCACTAACCAGTGGGTGACGCCCATCTTTTATACTGTCTGTGCTAGCTTTTTAAATTGCTTCACAAGCTAATGTGATTCAGCTAACTTATGTATAATGTGAAATGGTGTTTTACATTATACAGGGTTTTATTTCATCAGGTAACAGTGTAATGGTACAAAGTAAAGATGTATAACCAGAGGTTAAAGTGGACTGGAACTATTCGGTGTTCCAGCACCTTTAGTTAATGAGTAATAAAATCTGATAGGCAGTCTAATGCATAATACTGTCAAGAGAGTAAATTTTTTTGTGTCTGGTATTGCTTATAGCTGACAGCATGGAGATACTTGATCAGTACTAAGAAAATGTCATCCCACAGCCCGCTTATACCTTCAACACATCCTTTTTTCCTTCTTATTGCTGTGATGCGTTCATGCTGCAGATGTTAACAAAGTTGTTGTCACGGAACTTCAAACCGAGTAATGTAATGTTTATAACTGTCAGGTAATTTAAAATGTTTCATGCAGTTTGGACCACAATGTGTCTGCGAGCTAAAGGTACAGAGGCTGTATGTCCCAGGGAGAAAAAACTGTTAATGTGTGATAAGTTCACTCTCAGAGATGGAGAAAGATGTAAGAAAGAAAGGACTGGAGAGGAAGATGAGAGATTATTTTTAAAGGTAAGGATTGCTCAGTGACATTTAAAAAAAAGTGGAAATTTAAATCTTACACACACAAACGTGAGCAATAAGCCTTAGTTCACTTAGCGGCAAAAAGAACTTGTGATTGACAAGTCATTAGCCAGTGAGCGTGGAGTTTCACAGTCAGATCTGCCCCTTGTTCATCATATTTGGTTTCAAAATTCTAAGATGGCTACGGCGACAGCCCTGCGACAGACTGGCGACCTGTCCAGGGTGTACCCCGCCTCTCGCCCTGTGACAGCTGGGATAGGCTCCAGCCCCCCCACGACCCTGAGTTGGATAAGCGGTAGAAAATGGATGGATGGATGGATGGATGGATGGATGGATGGATGGGCTACGGCGAAATCTTATTGGGCT
>VVAS01046396.1:12289-22458 GCA_015103295.1 Ptychochromis oligacanthus
TTGTGTGTTTAATTTCCCCTGCAGCTGGTCCCCCAGGCTGAGGCTTCCCATGTTATGTAAGGGTTAAACAAGACAGTACAAGATGCGCTTACTGTATGTGTGTTTGTGTGCTCACATAGCATGCATCTTCAGCCCTGTTATTATGTGTTTGTGTGTTCATTTCCATATGTCCCTGCCTCGTTCTCTCCGTGCATCTCCACATGCTCGATCTATCAGCTGCTCTCCCACATGAAGACAGGGGTGGGGTGGAGGGGGTGGAGGGGGAGGAGGGGTGCTCTGCAGTGGATGCACTTGTGCCTGTTGCTAGGCGAGAGCCGGCACCGGGGCTGCCTCCTCAGCCAATCATGACAGTGCAAGAAAGTCCCGCACCAATGAGGCGGTTCAGCGAGGTGGTGGGCCGACGCTCAGGTTCTTCTTCATGGAGTTATTTCCACTGATTTCTCAGTGGGGTTATTTTGTGTCGGACATCAAAGTAAGTGTCTGGAGTTATTTTCAGCCCCCCCTGCGTTTTGTTTTAGCAGCAGTGGCATGAGGTTCTTTGTTGTGGGCCGTTAACGGCGATGCCTCTTCACAAGAAAGCTCTGTGGAGTCTTAAAGTGATTATTAATTCTGTAAATCACACTTTCCTGCTCTCATACTTCTGTTGTCCAAATATTTTCTGTTTGCTTTTTTTTTTTTTTAAAGGTTTATCATCAACACAGTTGTATTCTATAAATATCAGAGATAATACATTTCAGTCTAAAAAAAAAGAAACATAGTATAGGTGGTCAGTAATGGATTAACTTGTGGGGATTAAAAATTCCAGGATTTTTTTAAAATGTATTTTGTGCATCATTTACAACATTTTTAAGGTGAAAAGAGACCTCTAAGTCCAATATTGTAACAATAAATGCTCAGTTTATCCTTGTAGTGAAGATTTGTTGAACTGCAGGTATCCTTAATATGATCCTAAATTAAGAAAAGAATGGTTTTGACATAAAATTTGTTTTAATACCAGTTAATACCTGTTAGTTTCCTACCACCGTACTGACAGCTCTATATCAAGTAGTCAAGTAAGCAGTCAAGTGCAGAGGAGTTGAATCAAGGTTTGTACCTTGTCAAATTAGTAAAACACGTAGTTCAAATTTGAGAAAAAAAAAACGTAGGTGTGCTACAGTATTGTCCAAAATTATATTTACATATTTTCCCTCTGATGTAGTACTGTTTATTGATCTAGATTGTTTTGGTGTGAGTTGGCCAGTTTCGATCTGTTTTCTGTTGAAAATTAGCATCTTCTTAAATATAATTAAGTCATCTGCAATGTGTCTTTCCAGAAAGAGTGACCCAGTTATTTGCTTCTGTAAGAACAGACAGAATATTGATGGATGTATCTTTGTCTAAAAAGCGAAGCCAGAAGTGCCTTAAACATGCATTCTTTCTAATGGCCAGCAGGGGGTAACTCCTCTGTGCAAAAAGACGTCTGATTGCATACAGGTGCATCTCAATAAATTAAAGTATCATCAAAAAGTTAATTTATTTCAGTTATTCAATTCAAAAAGTCAAACTTATATATTATATAGATTCATTAGACACAGAGTGATATATTTCAAGCGTTTATTTCTTTTCATTTTGATGATTATGGTGTAGAGCTAATGAAAACCCAAAATTCAGGACCTCTGAAAATTAAACCAATAAGACCAATTAAAAAAAGGATTTTTGATACAGAAATGTTGGCCTACTGAAAAATATGTCGATGTACGCACTCAATACTTGGTTGGGGCTCCTTTTGGATGAATTACTGCATCAATGCGGCGTGACATGGAGGCGACCAGCCTGTGGCACTGCTGAGGAGGTATGGAAGCCCAGGTTGCTTTGATAGCGGCCTTCAGCTCGTCTGCATTGTTGGGTCTGGTGTCTCTCATCTTCCTCTAGACAATACCCCATAGATTCTCTATGGGGTTTAGCTCAGGCGATTTTGCTGTCCTGTCTCCCTCTCCTCTCTTTTGTTTCTCCTCAGCCCCAGCTGATCACGGCAGATGGCTGTCCCTCCCTGAGCCTGGTTCCACCAGAGGTTTCTTCCTGTTAAAAGGGAGTTTTTCCTTTCCACTGTCGCCAAGTGCTTGCTCATAGGGCGTCGTCTGATTGTTGTGGTTTTCTGTCTAATATTTTAGGGTCTGTACACTAACATATAAAGCGCCATGAGACAACTGTTGTTGTGATTTGCCACTACATAAACAAAATTGAATTGAATTGAACCGAATGCATAAAAACAGCTAACAGCAGATTTTTGGCACTTTGAGCACCAAAAGATAGGTACCACGTGGTTGTATTATAATCAAGATAAACCAGACGTTTCTACAGCCAATGTCTCAAAATCTGGGCAGCTCACACCAAAACAATTTAGGTGTACAAAGAGCTCCACAGGCCAGAGGAATAATATGTAAATTTGATTTGGTGGTGGGCTGTCCCTAAAATTTGCCCTGCCAAATATAACACAGTATTTAGAATATTGCCAAATAAAGAGACCCCCAGCAGAAGCTCATATTAAAACATCTGAATGGAAATCCATCAAACTATGTACATGTGAAGTTATCTGAAACATGAACATATCAAACATGCTAACAGCTGCCACAGAATCTAGTTTGGGAGAATAAATATTTCAAATAAGCTCCACCACCAGGCAGGTTTTATAAATATTTGTGTTCTGGTGCGTGAGCATCTTCAAAGACAGGAGAACACATCCTGTAATTATTTTCAGCAGTCGTCTCTCGTTGTATTTTTCCATCACTATTTATTTCCTCTGGAGTGAGTGTGACTACCGTCCTCGTTCCTTCAGCGGGAAACGAGCACCAGAGCTAAACCCGCTTTAAATATTCAACACATTATGTAAGGTTACGCAAGAACGAGGGAGACTGGGGAAACATGAGGGAGATCACGGGAAGCACTGAATATTTTAAGGATGCCCTCATGCTTCACTTGCTCCAAGAAAGGGCTAAAATTATGGCAAAAGCACATTTACTCAACACTGCTGGTACTTATTCCTTTAATAATAATAATAATAACAATAATAATAGTAATAATAAAAATATTCCTGACATAGTAATGTGGAGTGAATGTTTTCTTGGAGGTCTGTTTTGTATGGTGGTCTTTCTGTGTCTCGAAGACATATCCCAGCATATTTCTCAAATTCGATGCAGTATGAATCAGTCTGTACTGAGACCTTAAGTTAAAGCATGTGTTAATATTGTATTGAGGTCATTATAAGATAAAACAATGATGTGCGAAGTAAAAAGAGTACAACATGCACTTTTAATTTAAAATGTTACCTAACTAAAAATACACAAAAATAAACTCAAATTACCGAAAGTAGAAGTTCTTTTGATGCAGAAATTTAAAGTTGTTTTTTTTCCTTGTCCAAAATAGGCCTTAATTATGTGCAGACCAACCTAAACATGTAAGTTGGTCTACACAATTAAGGCAATGAGACTGTGTATACCTTCTTTAACCCTCTGAGGTCATAATTAGTGACAACCACAACCCTAACCTTAACTCTAACCCTAGTTTTTCTTAAACTGTTATCCCGAGTCTTGGCAACTGGGGACCAAAGAAAATAATCAATCACTTCTAACTGACATGCATTAAAAACTATTTACATTTTGTCCAAAGGTCTGTTTTGCCATTCTCCAAAACATAGGATTAGGATTAGGATTATCACCCACGAGGACTTAAAAACTACGCATTTTCCTGTTAGTTTTGAACATTTGATAAACACGAATATATTTTATGATTCAGTAAATGAATCCCCACTTATATAAAAAATAAAAAAATAAAAGTACCATATACCAAAACACCCATACCATGGAAATTCCCATATTAGAATAATATAATATGGGAATATTTTTCATTAGAACTGCTGATGCAGAAAAGTACACAGAGATTTACTGTAGCTGGTAAAGGTTGGGACAATTTCATTTTTCTGTGGACTATCAAATAAATCAGTGGTGTGTGGTGACAAATTAGACCAGATTAAAACATACCGTTCTGACAGTTTCTTGCTGTACTCTTCCTGGATGTCTTCACCTCTCTGTGTTCCTTCCTGGCTGTAGAATTGTGAAATTTGATTAATTCTCTAGTTATCTAACTATTTACTACTGGCTGACAATGATGAGTGCTGGAGGAAATTTTTTAGAACCATTGCTTTAGCAAAAGTAGCAATAAAATACTAAGAAAACACCTCACTACACATAAAACTATTACTGGCAAATTGTGCATAAGTCACCAAAAGTAAATGTACTTATTCTGCAGAAAAATGTTCCCCATCAGTGTTATAGGGATCCACATTACTGCTGCAGATGTTTAAGGTTGAGCTCATTTTAAACACTTTTTATATTCTGTTTAATCTACAGTAATACATCATATTCTATAAAATCACGATTGTAGTGGCTGTCCTGTGAGGACCATGTATCTCTAAAAAAAACAGCTTTTAAACCGGCTCAGAAACTCAGGCCTACATCTTGATTTGAAAATGTATATTAATTATTTTTATAAAAAAAAAATCACAGCTGAATTAAAAAAGTAGAGCATGTGACATGGTTAACTGTCCGTATCTACAGTGGGATTAAAAATTCATGAAAAGTGAAGATCACCGCTGCTCATGAGAACTGGGTTTCTGTCTACAACAGAGCAGGTTTCGGTGGAAGAGTCCACATTTTCCAAGCCTGAAGGCATTGTTTGAGGTGAGGAGGAATACTAGGAGAAACGTGGCATTCCACTGTAATGTACTGAAGCATCTGATGGAGAACATTTAGCTGAAAGGACCTGAACTGTGGTGCCTGCTATCATGTGGCAGCGCAGACTGCTTTGAAAGCAGGAGGTTTTTACCCACACCGACACAATCTTCACTCGATAGCTGCCCTATTCACCAGCTCTGCCTCCCTGTGCCTTTTTTGATTTCCAAAAATGAAAATTAAGGTAAAGGATCACAGTTTTAACACACCAGAAGACATCCAGCATCCATTTTAGAGGCCAATTCCTGGAACATGTTGATCACGCCACATATCTTACTCCAAAAAGTTGTGTAGTTGATGTTTAAACAGAAACACTTAATTGAAAGTTTGTACTTTAGTGCAGCACTTGAGTAAAGGTACTTCTCTGTTTAGCACAACTGACAGTACAATACATGATAAATGTGTAATCGGGAGTAATTACTCATTGCATGTTAACTACTGAAAAAATATCACCTTATTAATTCCCTGCAGCAAGAGTAATGAGTTAAGCTGCTCGTCACTTTACTTTTGGTATGGAGACCAGCTCTGTGCCAGCTCAGATTAGTTGTAATGCGCATTAGTGGAAAGTGAATATTTGATTGTTAGAGCCAAAATCTCTTGGTAAGGTGTTACCAGCTGTTACAGTGACTGAGAATAAAGTGATTATAAAAAAATATACATTATTTAAGAGTTAATGACACCATGGATCACTGATATTTTAAAGAGAATCAAAGATTACCTGAAGGAGTCATTCTTAAAATGGTTTATGGAAATGAATTTAATTTCACAAAGTGCTGTTTAGCTGTAATGAAAAAATGTGTGTTAATGTGAGAGATGAAGAGCTGCCGTCCAGAATGAGATTGCCACCATCTGAGAAAGTGACACCAAGTTATTACAGAGTGATTGACAGCATGGGATAAAAGCTAACTGTGGCATTTTATGAAGAGAGCTACTTAAAAGTCGAAAGCTTTAATATATGGTTTGTAAAATAAGAGCACTTTACAAATTAGAGAAATTAATTAAAATTAAAAACTATCTATTTAAATCCAAGTAGAGTCTGTGTAAGTGATCTTGCTTGCTGGTGTTTGCAGCGCATTTGTCATAATTTGCATAAAATATTTAGTTTGGTGAATGTGAGTGTCTATCTTGACCTGTTTTTTTTTTTCAAATGCTCCTAAAAGCAATAATGTTGACATTTCTAGTTGAATTACCTAAAACAAAAATCAAATACATGTTGCAGGCAGCACAAATACCAACATCCACAACCACTTTAGTCAAAAGATGGTCGTTATTTCCCTCAAAGATTTACATTTAGTAGCAAGGCTCTGTTCTGGGAATCCCAACCTGGTCCTTGTGATCCTCCTCCTGTTCTCCCTATACCACGAACAACCACTACAGGAAGGACTGCAGTGAAATTTAGCTCAGCATTACACCCTCACAGAGCTGCTGGTATGACTACAGACATGAATACAAGACTACAGAGTCTTGTATTAATGGACTAAATCTGAACATTTTTTTCCAGTGTAACCACACTGTAGAGGCTACACTGCCAAAAGCATTGGAGGAACAGACATTAATGGACATTTTGAAAGGAGGGAGACCACAAATAAAGGATGCAACAGAGAAAATGCATCATATTCCAGTTTAAGTGTATCAGAGGAGCTTCATCAGCAGTACACCAGTGAGGGTCAAGGGAGGTTAAAAACCTACACAGAATTAATACGTCTGTGAACTAAACAGGCTGAGAGATATTAGGAAAAAAAGAATTACACTTGGATGGATGAGTGAAAGTGTTTTTGTTGACTCCAAAATATGAAGATGCTACAAAAATAATTAAATAAATAAAGAATGAATGAATCGTTAAAATGGCTTGCTGCCAGTTGGAGCTACTACTTTATTTTAGAAAGATTCTCCACTTTTTCTGTGCAGTAAACTGTGAGCTTTTCGTCTGATTGGTTGTCTTTATATCAGCATACGTAGATCTTGTCATATTACACACTGTGCTTCCTCCATGTTAATCCGAAAAGCAACACCACTGAAATATATCAAGTTGTCATTTCTAAAGCTTTACATTCGATCCCTCTCTCTGTCCCCTGAGCCTAAAACATGATTACCATCACTGAATGTCTGGTGACAAACATCCTACCAGATCGTCCCTGACAGCCACTGAGCCGAGATGCCGGCAGATTTGCCACATTTGGCCCCAAGGCCCCCTGATCGTGGGTATCCACCCGTCAGGAGGATCTGACTGATCTTCCACAAAGCCTCGCCTCCATCTAGCTCCGTGTCTCTCTCTCTCTCTCTGATCCTCCCCCACACATCTAGCTTTGAAAAGCTGAGAGATGGAGGCTGGGTAAGGACCTTCTCACAGTCAGCGAGCTAAATGACACAGACTCTTTGAAACCAGTGCTCACACAGTTCTCCACACGGGCTTCAAAGAACAGTCGCATCGGAGGGAAGAAACACAGGGATCCACGTGAGCGACAGAGAGGGACAAATTGAGAGCTTCTTGGTATGACAGCAGAGAAATTACCAGCTTGTCCTCATACTCTGACCTGTTAGAGTTAGGCCTGCTGAGAGACAGCAGCGCAGGTGATGAAAAAAAGAGAAACCTTTTGATTGTTGGTGCATTTTTTTTTAGGCGTCTGGTGTACAGAAAGCAGTGAAAGAGAGACATGTCACTCCAGAATCCTTCATATAAATATATTGGATTTGCATAATGACTAGAGAGCTAAATTAACAACTGGTGGAGCATATATACATATATACACACACAAAAAAATCCATTACACTGGGAAACATGAACCACTTATATTGTTGCACTGATGCGTGTGCACAGTTGAGGTTAACGACAGTTTCAGCTGTGTAGCAGCGAACATGCTTCATATCGTAGTAAAGACGTAGGTAAATGTACTTTAATCACTTTTACTGACTCCTTTTATCAATAACGAATCAGCATGAAATGTATTTAAGTGGTCTGGTGAAAGAAGCCAGTAGATGGAGTACCAGCACTCTGGACTAATATGAAGCTGAAATGTTGTGAAACTTTGTACATGAGTAGTAATTTTGACTTGTAATTCTACACATGTAGTTTTCATGCCCTGGTGGCCTTAGAATTTAATGTTGAGGCACTCTTCCTGTTCATTTAGAGTTTCAAAATAATTGCCTTGAGGCCTTCCCAAGATGTGTGGTAAGTGGTGAGACTTACACTATATGGACAAAAGTACTGGGCCACCTACACATTGCACCTACAGGAGCTGCTCGGCCGTGGAAACCCATGCTGTGAAACTCCTGGTGCACAGTTTTTGTGCTGATGTTAATTCCAGAGATGGTTTGGAACTGCACCATGTACCTCAACACTCAGCGACCCCGCTATGTAACTTTATGTAGTCTGACATTTTGTGGCTGAGTTGTTATGGTTCCTAAAAGCTTCCACTTTGTAATAATACCACTTAAAGTTGATTGTGGAATATAGGAGAGAAGAAATTTCACGAACTGACTTGTTGCAACAGTGCAGTATCATGATCGAATTCAATGAGCTCTTTAGAACGACCCATTCTTTCACAAATGTTTGTAAAGGCAGACATCATGGCTAGGTGCTTGATTTTTTTTTCTTTAAGATTAAGAGGTGAGGACTTTGGTCCAATAAGCTGTAGAAGGTGTTGAATTTATTAATCTCCAAATAAGACCTTAACTGATGTTTAAAAAGTCTGATATCAATCTTTCAAAAGTTTAAAAAATCCCAAGACTTTTCTAACATTGCAATTTAAAATCTCTAAATATGGTGACCAGTTTGCTCAGAGCAGATGAGCAATGCTTGCTAACTAGCTAGGAAATGGAGAAGTGCCCAAAACTAGCTGTTCAGAAAGTACTGCAAGTGTTTACAAGGCACAGAATATTGGGTGCAGAAAGTTTTTCAGACTTTGTGCAATGGGAATTAAGGCAGTGGAATCCCACACAAGCCTTGAATGAACCACCTAAACCAAACAACCTGAGACCAATATGTCTCTAAAATCTAACAAATTGATGTGGTTTTCTTCAGTTTTGATTATGGTTAAGTCGGTCTTGAATTTTATTTCATTTTTTTTAAGTCTTAAATCTAAATTAAGCTGTAGGAACCCTGAGTAAAGTGAAATAAGGAATGCATTTAAAATGGGATAAAAAAAATGATGATGAAAAAATGAGATGAATTTTGTACTCTTTAACTTTCTGATATTTCTTTTTTCATCAAATTTTACCTCTCACATTTGCTGTTATTTCACCGAGACACCTTCTGCTTTTAGCTCATTACTGTGTCACTATCTGACACTTACAGTTATTCTGGCATAAGTTCTCAGTCTGACAGCCTTTTAGATATGTAATTACTGCATGTCTGACTCTTTTTTCTGACAAGGTTTGATGGACTAGATTTTGAGAGAAAATAGCAGCAGAAACAAAAGATGTATTTTTCTTCATTGTTCCCTGTTGCCATCCAGTTTTCTGCCTCTGAAGCTTTGCAGCCAGTAGTTACCGCTACAGGGAGTGTGTGTGTGTGTGTGTGTCTGTGTGGTTCTGGTTCCCTCCACACACTAAAGGTCAGAGCTTCTGCTTCTGCATTTTAATATTTCTGACAGACAGAGAGACAGGCTTGGCTTTGCGAGTGTTTTCAAATAAAAACTAAAATAGAAATGTCAGGATGCATCGAACTATTGTGAGGCTCTTATTTCAGTGGAACAAAGAAATAATGTGTGTGTGGGTGGTTTAGTGTCCTAGAGTTGAAATTGTTTCTGAAATAGAGGAATATTGTGCATTTTAAAGTAGTTTTATATATCATTTAGAGACCATGTACTGATGGGATCACACCAGCAGCAGCTCCCAACATTATGATGAGTAAACAGCAGTCCTTATCGTAGGAGCTCATATTGATCACAAAGAGGTAAACCACTGAGGATTACTCACCCTAACCCCACCACTCAGGACTCAAAGCCGTGTCTGAAGTTGTTTGCAGTCTTACTGAGTTTGTTCTTCTTCACTACAGACAGCAAAAACCACCGGACAGTAAAATGGTAAATGGTAAATGGACTGGTTCTTATATAGCGCTTTCTCAGCTCTGTTTTGAGCCCTCAAAGCGCTTTTTGATCTACCACAAGCCTCATTCACCCATTCACACACATTCTTACAGGCACTTTTTTCTACACATAAGTGCTTTCTATCCAACATTCACACACATTCACACTCCGATGAACGCATCGGGAGCAACTCGGGGTTCAGTATCTTGCCCAAGGATACTTTGGCATGCAGACCGGAGCAGACTGGAATAGCCAGGAATCGAACCACCAACCTTCCGATTAGTAGATGACCTGCTCTACCTCCTGAGCTACAGCCACCCCATAGTGGCCCCATAATAAAGCACAAAGTTGAAATACTTTCCATAAATAAATAACA